>JAQFZY010003265.1:0-10002 GCA_034696285.1 Hypogastrura burkilli | reverse complement strand
TTAATACAGTGTTAACTTGTTTAATCCTTTTCAGGGCACTCAGGCTTTATTGCGACTTTTTAATGGGAGCATTTTTTTTATTAATTCTTTTAAACTGGTCCGGGCATATTTTATTTATGCTTATAATACTCCCAGGGTCAACCTGAATCCATTGATATGCCACACTACCATATTTCTATAAACTTTGAATTTTCGAAATTGTGACCATCTGTTTTAAAAATGAAGAGCATAACGGGTTGCGAAAAAACTGAGCAAAACACGAGATGATATTTTAAAGATTATTTATGCCAATTTTCATGACGATTGGTACACAAACGGCTTCGAAAAATTTGGTGCGCTTACGTACCCCAAATCATTACGCACTTTAGATGCCAATCCCCGCCGAAGGCGGAAACCTGGAGAGCTGAATCTGTGGATTGTGTGGACGAAACTTAGAATAGGTCCTCATATACAACTTCTTCGTAATACAGCATGTATTTTTTTGGCTCCAATAAGGCCTCCATAGCTGTTTTTGAGCAATCACACCATCACACGACTCAATGGTCAAGCGTCTGGGTCTGGCTGAAATATATACCCAGGACACAGGAGCCAGGCGCTATTACAATCTTCTTACTGGATTTGGAAGGCTCACCAACGCGAACTGATGAGGCTGAGGAGGAATATCTTTAAAATGACCCATTTCTCGGTCACACCGGAGAGGAGACTCTTATTTTACCACAATAAGATTACCCGATGATGTACGTGGGACGAAGGAATACTTCTATGAGCGTGATGATGCTCAGAACAGATTTCTTGTTCTGTTTCTGAAGAAACTAGGTTGGAGTCAGCCCCGTATCAACCCTGGATCATGAGGAGCGGCTACTCCAGGCCATACCGGCCGGAAGGCCGGACCGGCTTGGTAAAAAACAAAAAAGATATCTGGTCAAATTCCAGAGCTAAAGCAGAGTGTTCACAAAAATCCAAGTAATGACACCGAACAAGAACAATAATTGACATAATTCGTTTACTTAATAACGTGTTATTAGACAGTCTCTTAACTCCAACACAATTAATACTTTCTGTTAAAGACGAACTGATACTATTAGCCGGCCCAAGATAGGGTAAACTTCGAAGTTATAAACCACATAATGGACGCTCATTTTCTAAAACCCACTATAAAACCAGGAAAAATAAACAGTATATACTTATAGAAACCGTATTAACCAAAAGGATATCCAAAAACGTAGAATGTAGGTAATGTTTACAAATCCAACAGAAAACTATGTTTTTTTTTAAAAAAAAAAACCATACACCTGTGTAAGCAATACCTTAATAAGTAGATCAGCTAATCTTGTTCAAATTTATAAGCCATACACCTGTTTGTTGTCCTTAACACATTCGAGCAGAGAAATCGATGCTGATTTTTAAAACCATACACATGTATGCAATACTTGTTGAAAGAATAAATGTTTTGGTTAACAGGACGTTTTGAAAAATTGAATTCTGTTTGGAACGCTGCAATTCGAAGAGCCAAATATTTACCTGTGCTTCTTATTATTACAATTTTCATACAAATGTGTGTCTTGATTTTGTTTATCACTTGTTCATTGGTTTGTAAGCACATACACGAGAAGCAGTTGGTATTTTATTTAGTCAAAGACCCGGGAATATCCATTTATGAAGCACATACTTAGGTATATGATAATGATAGTAACTTTTTGATTTCTAAACGTGTGATACAGCCTTCGTTACAGAGGAACTTCTCCTGACACGCTTACAAATATGTGTTTCGCAGCATATATAGTAGTAATTTCTGAAATTTAGGTATTAGAATACCCTATGGAAACTCAGGTCATGTGACTCCGGCTTTTCTTAAGCTGCGAAATCTGCTGTATTTACTTTTTGGAGCGTTTTCTCATATTGAATTTTGATGCTCGATTACTCGCTCTATCAGCAGTGGACAGACATATAAACCAAATCTACATACCGTATCTCCTACGTTAATACGGTAATAATGGAGAAATTTGTGAGAGGGAATGGTTGATTTACAGCCAGTCTTCTAATAGCTTTTATTGTTTCCCGTGTTTGTTATTTTCAACCCTTCCAAAATAAAACATACCGTTCAAGAATTATGGGAACGATAAGATAGGCTTTAAATACAATGGACACAGCTCGGGGCTTATTGTGGACACTGACTAAGATCAACACTCAAAGACACAATACAATAATTAATTTAATACACAATACAAGATACAATACAATACAATAATAAAAGCCATCAGTTAGACAAACTATTGCTGAAGGAAACCAAGCTGTACTCGGAACTTCTGCGCCCAAGAACGCTGGAAATTCTCTTAACCATTGAACTACAGTCAAATTTAATGAACTGTGGCAAGCACCGAACGAGCCTTTTCGAAATTGAATATAATTAAGAATTATCTAAGATCGGCCATGGGTTAAGAACGACTGCCTAACCTTGCCATATTATCTATTGAGTTTGACATTTCTTCACAATGCTCATATGAGTCTATTATTTAGGAGTTTAGTACCATAAAATGTAGAAAAGATATTTAGACAAGAATTCTGTGCAGTCGTCCACATATGTTTGTCATTTACAGATGGAAATAATTTATTTTGGTTAAGACGAAAGAGCAATTTGTTAAAGAGATTATTTGCGAATTTTTCCCGTAAATGTTCGCTCCAGGCCGGACCAGAGCTGGTACGGCCCTGGTTGGAGTAAATCCAGTCACTCCCTCCTGGCGTATGCCATTCTCTATTCGTGATTCGAGCCTTTCCACGTTGTATCTAATAAGAGGAGAATGGTATGTTTCGCTGTTGCTAAACTATTAATTATTGGTTCGTGACTAATATTATTACTTCGCAATTGTAATTTAGGATTTAGGCCGGACGAGTCGGCTGTCTTGGTTGGCGAGGAAATTAATATGGTCAAGTCGAGATTTGACGCGGCTAGAAATAGCTTTATTATCGAATAGGTACTCGAGTGGTTAATCTAATTCTTTGCCCGGATATTCTCAACTCCTTCACGTCGATAATGGCAATATTCTTCTGTGAGCGAAAAGCCGTTCTTTCCGAAAGAATGAGGCTTACATTTGACGATACCATGAAGGTTCTATGGCAAAAACAAATAACTTTTTTTTTCACATGTTATTTGTAGATTTTGGCCAACATTTTATTTTATTTACAAAAGTGGCGAAGAGGTTTGGCCAATCTCACTAAAGTGGCGAACATGTTTTCTCCAGACTCGCTAAAGTGGCGAAGAGATTTGTTCAAACTTGCTAAAGTGGCTAAAGGCAACTTAAAAGGGTACATAATTAATGCTGCCGATCTGGTACACATAAAGTCAATTAAAAAATCCATGACCTAAATTTAATTGGTTTAAAGTTGTTACGATAATATTTACATAAATATAGTATCTACAGAAATCGTTAAATCGTAACGCTTGTTTTATACTTTTGAAGGGACTCATCATCATCACCTTAGGAAACTTTCGCGTCTTTTCTTACGCCGTATTTTATGTTGTATCTAAAGACTGGAATTTCCAGAGCGGGGGTCGATTAACTCCAATTGCCCTATTAAGGGCGTTGTGGTAGCCTTCAGCTAGGTTCGATGTTCCCGTCGGCCACTCTCATATTGACATTCCAGAAGATAACGGGGAACAGCGGCAGTTTAGAAGAGGTGCCGACATACGTCATCTTAAAATATTGTGCGAGGGGATTTAGTTCTTTTAGAATTTTGGCGTTGCACTTGGTTCACGTAGTTCTTGTAATATGCTGGCGTCCTACAAACTTACTCCGCGGAGTGCTATGGACGTACTGATCCAGGCTACAAGCTTCAGTACCTTTCTAATCTTCTAATGCTATCAGCTGATTTACATATGCCATGCCATGTTGCAGTCATGAAGGTAATTCGTTTTCCTTGTGTACCCATTGTGGCGAAGATGTTTGACCCGACTCGCTAAAGTGGCGAAGAGTTTAGGCCAAACTCGCTAAAGTGGCGAAGTGGTTTGACCAGACTCGCTAAAGTGGCAAATTTTTTCGCCACTTGGTTTTTCGCCAAACCTTCCACCTACCACGTGAAGAACCAGGGAGTGACCATTTTTGAATCACATATTTGTACTTAATAACGGGTCCATAATAGTAAAACTTACAAATCTGAGTACAAAATCTCTTTATTTCAATGAATGACATTGATAAGTATGTTTTAGTTATCTATTAGACTGTTAAGTACAAACGTCACTAGAGTATGTTGACCAAGGTGACCAACAGTACGCCTTTCGAGACTCTCGAGCCGCTGTACGCCTTTGACAGCTTTGTTAGAAAAGTACGACTTTTTTTGTAAATAGTCACAAGGGAAAACTTGATTTATCTCAAACTCAGTTTAAAGACTCGACATAAACCTATTATTGCCATCTATCTAATGTATTATTTAGTATTTTTCAGGTTGAGGGAGACCTGAAGCTTTAATGAGTACGACTGTCCCTGTCATAATAGTGTGCGTTCTGAGTTTAGGTTTAGGAGTCTGCGCCCAATCCCAATTTTGTAAATAACCTAGTATTTACTCTATGTACGTTTCTATGACTGATGTTCTGAGAAATTCAATTTATTCTCGCATTACCAGACACACAAATGAGAGACTTAATACATCATACAGGTTCTCAGTCGAAAGTCAAGATATTTCCTTATTGCTGAGTTCAATATAAATGCATAGTAAGCGGGAGCTACCTTACGGAACAATTTTTGGACAAGTGAGAAGACTCAGATTAAACTGAAAACTGTTGAAGTGAAATCTATTATAAAGTTAAAGGTCAACGTGAACTTAACTTGCACATAGTAATACGAGGATTTAAAGCTAAACGTGTCTCATCTTAAACAAGTCCGCTCATTGGCAAAATACGGTTGCTCTTCGAATCCCACCGCCTCTACATCGGAACAGTAACGATTTTTGAATAGTTACTTATACCTCCCTCCTTGCATTTGGAACATTTCCAGTATTATTTCACTGGTACGCCTTTGGTACCTTTGAGAGTTGGTCACCATGATTTTGACTTCTGCCTCAAGGTTTACTGGATAGCTCATAGCTAACGCCGGAGGTGCAATTAAGGTACCCTAATGTTTTTCATATTCTTCCATGTGCTCATTAACATTAAAAAACTTTGAAGTAATAAACTCATCCCTGGTTTAAAATACTTACAAAACAAAACAATCTGCTCTTGATTTATCTCGTCACCAATTTTTAATCCATTTACATTTCTTTAATGATGTGGAGTGTGAAATGACTTCAATTCTATTCATAATCTGGTGCCTCTCCCTCTTCATCACTAAAGTAGGAGTCCTTCACTATTCGTTTTTTCGATCCAGCAGTATTAGGTTCCTCCGGGGTGTAATCCCCAGAAACTACTTTCCTTCTATAGTCGTCTTCCGCCTCACGTGCTTGCTAATGCATTTACATAAGCAGAGGCCGCTTAAAAACAGTTCATATTCGTGTCAGTACACCTAGTAGGTAAATACTTTACCTGATATTTAATTGCAAAGCAAAGTGAGTCTTGGTCATCATCATCAGACGTCGAGGACGAAGCCTCCTCAACACCTCCATCATTCCTAGAGTTTGAAGTTCCTGAAGTCCCTGGACTACCTGTGTCAGCCTTCCGTCTCCTCTTCTTTTTGGGTGGATTACGGGTTCCGAGAGCATTTTTGGGACACTTGTAACTTAGGTGACCCCACTTTCCGCATTCGTAGCAACGAGACTTGTCCGGGTACTCTTTCTTTCGTATAAATTCTGTTGCCCTCCCGTTGTCCTGAGCAATGCTGCACTTGATTTTTCGTCCAAACAACTTTACCATAGAAAAAATATGTACATAGATTAGATTGTTCAAAGCTACATAGTTACCACCTGGGTAATTCTATGACAGTCAATGACTAGATTTTGACTCTGTTGTAGAGTACATTCACCTTGGTTATCATACTAGGGAATACATCAATGAGCACTACTTTTCTGTGTACCAATAAAATTAGCATATTTACCTCTGATCCATTGAAATGGTCAACACAGGTGAGTGCATCTTCCGGCCTGAGGAAGAGGACAAATGCTATCCCCTTACTCTCTCGACTAACTCCGTCCTTCACAATTGTAACTCTAATGACAGGTAAATAATATTTATTGTCCTTGTTAGGTCAACTTAATATAACAAAATACGTTCTTCTAACAGTTTTCTAACTATTATAAAATTACTCCAAGGTTTGGTCTGTCCGATTAATCCTGATCGCAATTCTCAACCCAGACCCACCAAATCTCTCCAGCAAAAAGTTATGCCCAATACGAAGATCCAGTTTGAACTTGGGATTTTTAGGGTCAAGGGGTCAGCACGTTAAGGGCCAAAAACATGGCCCCTAGCAACGGATTTTTTAAACTTTTGTTGACGTTTTCTGAAAATCCTAAAGGGATCTGTTGACACTTTTAATTCCTCCATGGTCCATAACAACAACGAGAACCATAATCATTTAAATCACTTTGACTTGACATACCACCCAAGCCCAACTCTACGTGGTCCAACCATTTGATAGCATAAACAAATAGCGGAGAGAGAAAAATGTGAAATCTCATTCATAACGCTGCGCTGCAGAAAAAAATGCAAAATACAAGTAACGACCTCGCCTTCGGCTTGTGTCTTATACTTGCGCACGCGGCTCCGCCGCTTAGCGGGCTTGGCTCTACGTTTGGAAACAATTAGTGCAAATATTTTCTTTAGTAAATATATCGATTACTTAACTCTACAAATAGCTTGATGTCAGCAAGCCATGTCACAGAAGCAAAGTACCAACGAACTGTGATGCTAGACGCTGCAGGTTCTTGAATGGCTTCTATTTCTGTCTGTTTCTTAAATCTTACCTGCAGCGCAGCGTCTAGCATAGCAGTTCGTAGGTGCTTTGTTTCTGTGACATGGCTTGCTTACATCAAACTATTTGTAGAGTTAAGTAATCGATTTATTTACTAAAGAAAATATTTGTACTAATTTGTTCCAAACGTAGAGCCAAGCCCGCTAAGCGGCGGAGCCGCGTGCGCAAGTATAAGACACGAGCCGAAGGCGAGGTCGTTACTTGTATTAAACTAAGAATGACACTTGCTATATGTCCCTGTCAGTATGTATGTTACCAAATATAAACAACGCCAAGAATATACGCGTTTGTTAGGGCAACAGTGTATTTTATGTTAAAAAGTAGAACTAAATTAGGCCATATGCTGGACTTGGAGGAAGGAACAAATACGATGTATCTGAACATAAATAGTTAGGAGTTAGTGTATGTTTAAAGGTTATTGTGGGTTAATGTATACCGCGGGAGCAGGATGGGAATGGGGTTTGTTGTTATACCACGCAAATTGCACAGGCTCGGAATAGTAGCCAGAAATTCTTTTACGTTTTTTCTTGACTTGCCAACAGGAACCCGCGCTAACGCGGAATCAGAAACGACATTTTCCGCCCATTTCTAGCATACATGTGCCATTGAACCTGATTTCATTTTACGCCCGTGGGACGTGCACTCTATAGGTGTGTAGCAAATGTTGTTTCTGATTTTACGTTAGCGCGGGTGCTTGTTGAGTATCTATATACATAAAATCTTTGGTGTGTATGTACATATGTATGTTTGCATGTTTGACCGCTATTTTCTGCGGAATTACAGAGTGGATTCTGATGAGTGATACTAATAATTCTACTGCTACTGAAATTCTACTAATTATAATAATTTATTCCGCTCAAAACTTAGTCTTCGAAAAAAATGCACGTGGTAGGATAGGAATCCAACTCGCGACCTTTTGCCGTAGTGGGTGATGGAGGTCGGCAGCAAGTGCCTGTGTTGGGGACTCAACACAGCCAATCACATTCCAGCGTGTCAGCGGCGCCTCATTTAAATTATTTGAGACAATAGAGCTAGAGTCGGGATTTTACTTATTGTACGGCCGAACGGTGCCTGCAGCGCCGAATCCGATTTCTTTAAGGTAATAACTCTCGGATCGGGTGTAAAAAGGTACCACGGTAACCTCAGAGCCTAATCGTCATCATCATCATCAAATTTATTTGACATGGCTTACGTCCAATCAAGCTTAAAATTAATACAGGACAGGTTGTAAATACTTGAAGTTCTCTTTATTAAGTTAGTCTTTCTATCACTCACTGTATCCCAGATCGGCGTTATTCGTTCTTTAATTGGCCGGTAAAGGAAACGGGGTGGAGCTATAACCTGACCATCTTGGAAAGTTGCCAGTGTTTAATACTAAACAAGAGCCTAACTATTTTCTCGTGTTTTCGCCATATCCTTCGGATCGTAAGGTCGGTAAAACTTGCGAAGTATCATATATATATTTTGCAGTTTCCGTCCGTCCGTCCGTTTGAAACGGATGAATTATATAAGTACTAATACTACCAACAGTAGCTACCGCTGCTATTCAGTTAGCTAACTGGTAAGGTTTTACGCTAGTTGACTCTGCTACCGCTGCAACAAAGCCGCTAAGTGCCAATGAAGCGCAAGGTAGTAAGCATCTTGAAAATATAATTTCGTGAAATTAAGGTAGAAACGGAGTGCAGTGGATGCTGTGAAAAGGAAATTAAGGTATAAACGGTGAGAATGGAGGAGTGCATGATATTTTGTGGATAGGACATTAAGGTAGAAGACGGGTGGAAAGGATGAGAGTGTAGCGGATGTTGTGGAAAGGAAATTAAGGTATAAACGAATAGAATGGAGGAGTGCAGTAGAGTGTAGGGGATGCTCTGGATAGGAAATTAAAGTGGAGACGGGTAGAAAAGAGAAGTGCAGGGGATGTCGTTGATAGAAAATTAAGATAGAAACTGGTAGAAAGGAAAAGTGCATGGCATGTCGTGGATAGAAAATTAAGATAGAAACGGGTAGAAGAGAATTATAAATACTTTTTAGGGTAAGTTACAGATGTACGCCAAATATAACGTTTGTTTGCTGGACGGAAAGTAGGGATGTGGCTGCACATATTCCCCCGTTCGTAGAACGGGCTTAATGCTAGTGTAGTGTTATAAAATAATACATATAATATATATAGTAGATAGTAATCCAAGGATAAAGGAAGGCTTACTTGACAACTTTTCCACATTTTTGAAACACCTGGTGCAAGTCATTGTTTGTAAGGGAAAATGAGAAGTTAGATACGTAAACAGTGCTTTTACTTGGAACTAGACCCCCACTCATTCCGCCGACATAATTAATTATACCTGCAACCTGCAATTCGAATAACTCTTGCTTTGCGCTTTTTTGACACTCATTTTTTATAATCCGTACGAATACGAAGGAATTCACTTTATTTTCATTTTCAGCGCGTAAAATGTAATACATGGAGAAAGTAACATATACGTCATGGCGCCAAATACAAATATTTGTTGGGAATAAAGTTTGAGACAGACGGTTCGACTAAAATCTTCCAACTTCCTCCACCTTTAACACCTAACCAATAATCCTAGTGCCCTGCTTTGAGGGTTGTCATAAGTTGTTGGTATCAATGAAACCAACGTGGTGGATTTTAGTCAATCAGTTAAGACATTCTTTCTCCACACTCACTCTTTTCTGACTTGTTCGTATTCGTAACATCAATTATTGTTACCTGCTTTGGTTTTGTCTTGAAATTAAATTAAACTTAGCACCAGGTATATTATTCTGTATTCGTGTTTTGTGTCAAAGGTAGATTTCACTACACTTTGGAGTGTGACATAGTATTACTATTACTATTGTAATGAGTAGTTGGAATGCCTTGGGAGAGTCTGAGAGAAAGAAACGACGTAAAAAAGTAAAGAGTAAATCAAGCAAGTTCAAGGGCACAGGGTAAGTCACCCATTAATCATTAATTATCCAGTTCATGCCACGTCGGATAGACGGATTATGCCTTATACCTATAAGTAAATACCTTAGGATGGTTGGAGTATAGTTTAGTGGTCTTTCGTGATTTTTCTAAGTACTTTGTTGCCTCACTCTGGTGTTGCCTCAATTT
>JAQFZY010003264.1:0-10003 GCA_034696285.1 Hypogastrura burkilli | reverse complement strand
TTATAAGTAAATAAAAGTACAATTTGTGACTAATTCGGTTCCAAGCTCCGGTGTGTAAAACCTCACATTTTTGCCTAGATAATGTATGTATGTAGAATACAAACCATACAAAATAGATTACATCATGCCTTTATTAATGACTACACATTTGACGTTTGACCCTTACCTAAACCAGTCTCCTGTACGCTACCTTCGCCCCGCGACTTTCAGTCTTGACGTTGATGCTTATTAAGACGTAACATTCCAATACTTTTAACTTTAACTGAAGGTTTACGAAAATACCTACATTAATTTTAAGTTTTTGCTTGCGGTCTCACTAAACTTCCCCACCCTAACCTCAAAGTGGATCAACTCGCCCCACCAAAGAAGATGAAGAGTGTTCAGCATTCATCATTTATCAAGGCCGTATTTAAGATTGGATTTCAAGGGGGCTGAATAAATTGAATGTTTAGATTCCGCCGGAGGCGAATGAATATTTTCGGAAAACATCTCAAAAGTGACATGTTGTTGACCTGTTTTTTGCTCGAATCGGCGAAGAAACCAAGTGTGAGAGGCCAATATTTCGCCGCGCAGGAGCAAATTTTCACTCATTTAGGGGTAAAAATCTATTTCCTCGAACATTTCGGGGGGGGGGGAGGGAGGGTCAAGCCCTGTTAGCCCATGCCAAAATACGGCCTTGAATCGTATTATGCCCAAAGTTATAAAAATAAAATTACTAAATCCCAATCAACAAACTCGGAATCATACCGTTGAAGTCAGTTTAGCGCTTTACGGTGCTTGCTAACGCGACCCATTTATATTCAGGCCTACTTGGGGTTTTTATTTTTTATTTTTTATTACGTTTCTAGACGTATGGTACGAAGTGAATATGACCATAAAAATAAAATCGTTTTGCCGCACAGTTAATTACATGATGAACTGTCCTGCTGGTAAGAGTAACACTAGGTGGAGTATTTTAATGATGTCGGGTGTTGTGAATATAAACTCTTCCAGGAATTCAAATCTGGAGCGTAAATAAATCCAGTACCGTTTCTCATTAGTACTTTCTGTGACAATAAGGATGTATTTTTCTTATCGTTTTATGAATTGGTGTCAGTTTTTATCATTAAACAACAATAACGGATAAAAAAAAAGCAGTTTGATAGATACTCGAAACACTACTGGTGCAAACAGTACCACCCTACGCCTCCGGGAATGTGAATACGCATCTGTGAACTGAAAATACTTTCTATTCAGACATTTTACGGTTTTCGTGATTTAATTAACAATTAATTGTATATTTAAACTGCCCCCAACCACGTACTATATTATATTCAATTCAGACATTTTACGGTTTTCGTGGTTTAATTTAACAAATACTTCTAAAGATCTAAGGCTCTTCCTTAACGAGTCACAGATTAGCCGGACAGAGCTCTGACCAAAGAAACCTTCGCAGAATCGCATCCATAGCAATATATACCATATTTTGTAACTAATTCAATTCAATGACTTGTTAAGGCAACGTAATGACTCTACCATGGGATGTTGCTTTAAATAAACAAACAAACAAACAAACATAGTCAATAAGCTCTATCCACGTGACAAGAAGGCCATGGCTCAAGAGCCGACACAAGCTGATCCAGAATTTGCCGGCTGTAACTGCCATTCAATCACCCGAACAGCAATTCACAACCAATTATGATTCCTTAATAACGCCAGCCCGTGACCTGCTCGTCCCTCTCAGCAATTTGACCCAACGGAAATCGATCAAATCTATTAAAACCTGCGAACCAATAGAACTTCTGCATCTCGACTCCGGACCGTCTGTGATCTTGTGACCCACCCAACCCACAGTCACAGTACCTACTCGTCACTGACACGAAGAATCATCACATTTGGAATGTCTCTTACTTGAGTGACGGTGACCTCATTCTCCTAGCGGATTCCAAACATCATCGGCAACAATTCTTCACTGACGGCGGGAAATTCCTTGTAATGTTTACTGTGTTTGGGACCGGAACGTTAGCTTACAGGAAGGAATTTGGGAGTCCTTGCGGGAACTGCTTTGGCCAGGTAAGTCACTCCCCCAGTTCAATTTGGGGTGCCGGCCCATATGACTTTTCAGAAGTCTTCTAATTCATCGTTTTCGTTCTACAGGAAAGATCATTTACGCCTATGACGTCAACATCCAAAGCGTATTTGCCTTGGACGCGGACTTCCGCAAGGCCTTGCTGATATCGTACACGCCAACATTCTCATATTTGACTATTATTATTATGTACTTACTAGGTTTTACAGAGCTGTATGATGCGTGTGAAACTGTGCAGCTATTTTCGAAAGTTTTACTACACAGTATTGCTAATGAAAACCTTCGCTCATTGAATTATACATCAATATACACTGAAAGCAATATATAGTAATACTCATACGGCGTTAGTAGAAATCCGGATCTCCAAACATTGGGGGATGATGTCGCGCAAATAGCATGGAATACTGAGGCGGAAAGGTTCCAATAGAACTAAATGGTAACTGTGTACTGGGATTTTCGTCTTGATCTGCGTTGGCAGGAGCAGACAACTCTGGGACCTGGTCATGGTCATGACCCGATCCGTCACTCTGGTCAGGAACCTCTGTTCGACTATTCTTTTGACTTGACACAGTTCGACTTGCTCTTCCTTCCCGTTTCCTGGCCCAGAGATGATGGTCCTTGAACTTGTATCTTGGCGGAATTATCACAGGGCCCCCATCCGTCTTATGCTTTACAACGTGTTTGGCGAGCTCAGCAATCTGGTCGGGATCCGCGTCGGCATGAGCACTGGACCGGTAGTGTCGAGACAGATGATTGGGCCTCTTGAAACAGACTCGGCAGAGTTGGCATTGATAGTTACGGACCGAGCTGTGAGAGCGCATGTGCTCTTGGAATGGGCTATATACATATTATAAACAAAACAATATATTATACATATGAAATAATGAGATAGTAGTATTTGACAGCTAATTCTATCGATTTACGACTTATTAATAAAGGACTCCTATTTATTAAGATCATATTATTATATGTAGTCCAAAACTCCCTATCTCTATAACACAGGGCGTGTCTGACAACGTGGCACCACATAACAAACAACGTACGACCATTACATTATGTTACACTCCAGGTGACTCCCAAAGGTCAACCAGGGTCAATATGACTCGATAATGTCATGTGGCATATCAATTATCATATACAATTATGGTTTGACCCGATATTGTACCCCCCGTGACCCAACGGTCATTACGGAACGGAAGGTCATCCGGGTCAGCCCGATCACACCATGTCGTATGGCAGATAAAAATGATCGTACGGGCCTGCAGGGCATAAACACATGTGAAAAAAAAAAGTTTTACGGCCCACTCTGTACCCCACGACCCAGGGTGACCTGTAAGGGTCGCACCCGGTCAACTTGAGTTAACATCGGTTTCGGATACCCTAGGACATTTAGGTTCATACGCTAGGAACGATTTTTTTATATTGATCTTTAGGGGTCATGTGGTGACCTCGAAGAGGCCATCCGGAGTCAACTTCAAAGAGAAGTTGTCAGCTAGAACTTAATTTAAATATTAACATATCAAGATAAAGATTAATGTACTATAATTGACGCCCATGATTTACTTACCCAGCTCTGGAGAACCTTTTCCCACATTCGGTGCAGAGGAACTTTTTGACCATAGTGTGAGTGAGCATGTGAACCTAGAGGACAAAATAATCTTGTTGTAATACCTGACGATGCTAAGTGTTAAATATTTTGAAACATCACCGAGTTCACTTTCCTTACCTTGACATTTACATAGAAGTTTCCGCAGATTTGACACTGTACTTTTTCCGGTTTCTTGGCTGGCTCACTCCCACCTTCGTGCACTTTTGTTAAGTGGATCTGAAGACGCTGTTGAGATCGCCATTCCAATTTGCAACCCTGGACTGGACACTTGAGGACCTCCTTGTCCTTGTAGTCATGCCAGGTTACGTGATGACGGCTGGCTCCGAGAGAGTGGCAGGGTTTCCCACAGCGGTCACACCTAAAGAGCCGATCTTGACTCTCTCGTTCTTCCTTGGTAACACAAACATGATTGGTCATAGCTTCAGGCTCAAGGCATTTAAAATAACACAGCTGGCATTGGATTGATTTTTTCTTCTGGTGGTCCTAACAGTTAAAAAAAAACAATACAATCATACTAATCACATAAAACTTTCTGTAAATGGTGTGAATTCGGTCGGATTGGCATGGGTATTGGGTATATATTCTTTTTTGGAGTAAATGATGATAGGCTTACAGAAAGAATATGCTGCTCCATCCTCCAATTTGAAGCATATTTCCGCTTACAACCGGATTGTGTGCAATGGAATCGTTTTTTACCCCATCCGCAGTCCATGGCAGTCTTAATCATTTTCTTTCTTCTCTTAATATAACCTCTGGTATTTGTATCCATATCTGAGCTAGAGTTATGCTTTTGCTCATCTTCCTCAGAATCCTCTAATGAATTAATTAAAACCCAGAATAATGATATCGAGAAAAAAAAGTTCGGGTTATACGTGAACAATCTCATTTACCTAATAAATTCTCAAACGCTCCTTAAAATATAAATCTATACCAGGTAATTTGATTTGCAATGTCTTGTGTCGTAGTACGTATTGTGAGTTTAACGACATTAGCACATTGCAAAATTACACGAAATAAAAAATTGTAAGGTAGCGAAAACTTCATGCCCAAAAAAAATATAAGTAGTACAAATGAGAAGCCTCACCTGAATCAGAACTAGAATCAGAAAGTGGCGTCCTTCTTGTTTTATTTGACGGTGCGGTTGCTGTACTTAAGCAAGGTTTCGTCTTCGAAGCAGCCGACTTTTTCTTATTTTTAGACTTATTCTTGACTCGCAACTCAGGTAGTACATCCTTTGAAGCAGAGCTCCGAATATTCCGAGTGACAGTGATTCTTAAGCTTCGTCGTACACCCTCTCTATTCTCAGGCATATCTATTGATAATAATTAAAGAAAAATACACAAACAATGGTTATTCTAATTTCTTCCCCCAAATCTACCAGATTTACATAAGTACGCAAGTGAGTACCTGATAGCTCTTCCTTGAGAGTGACTGAATCACTTTCAGCTACAGGACTCTGATTCTGTGATTCCATTTCAACTGAGAGCACCCTGTCAGCATCACCGTAATGATAGTGAGTAAATGAGCCATTATCCGACTCAATCCCATCCCGTTCCTCGACTTCTTCCTTTACTTTATGTGGGTCAGGAATTCGGGGGAGTCCCTGTTTCTGATGCCAGCAGTTAATTTGTCGAATAAGACGACAGATATGGGCCGTCGCGTCCGAAAAATAGAGGAGCTGAATGTAGGCCCGATATAGCTCACTCAGGGTCTGAGCACAGCGGAAGCACATTGACAGACTAATCCCGCCGTCCCGCTTCACTAGTTCCTTGGACACAAAGACAGTGGAGAGGGCCTCCACGATGGAAATGTTCTCCGTCCCTTCATCATCTTCTTCTTCCCCGTCGGAGCCATTATGAAATGAGACTGAGATCTGGGACACGGGCTCGAATCCATCTTTAAATCGGGATCGGCAGTTTACGCAGAACGATGATGACTTCGGCTCATCCATCTCCATCGCCGTATTAACTGCTAAAACAATACACAATGACAAATGCTATTCCATTCCAATTCATTTTAAAGGGAAAGCATGCCCAACTGGTACAGTGTCAGGTCAGTCAGGTCTAGTCGACGTAACATGAACCAGAGCTGTAAAATTGTGAAAAAATGAAATAATTTGCGTCGAATATCGAATAATACATTAAGCTGGTTGATCAGCTGGATTGGATATGAACATGTAAATACAAAAATACTCGAGTACCGCGCACGCGCACACATTTACTATATACGTATTTCTATTTACCGATTTACACAGTGCTTCGATACATACACAGATACAGAAGGGTTATAATTATAATGAAAAATACAATTAATATCAATTATTACTTGAGTTCTGAGTACTGAACATTTGTTCCGTGTATATTAATTTAGTACTGGCAGGAAAAAGAGCCCTCTTGATGTCGGACCAGACGTACAAACTGCTATAGTACTCTGGTGCTGAATCTTCTAGTGTTCTCGTTCTAATGGGTCATAAGAATTTACTACCGTTTGACCAACTTTTGACCTTTGATTTAAAATTCTGTCTGAATCCTGAATTTTTAAATCCTGCCCCAATATTTATGATTTAGTTTATTCAACTTATACTTATACGTATACGAGCCTAAATTCGGCGGAAAAGTCAGAACTCAAGCCCCACTTTTCAACAATCAAAACAAAACACAGGTATAACTAAACTCTACCACGTGTACTGCCTTCACTATTCTTTGATGCTGGGTATTCTGTGTTTTGATTTTCTTAAACTACCCCCGCCCCGGCAGCGTATATTCAATCCACCGAGTCCTGGGATAATTTCGAATTTTACCGCACAAAAACATATGTGGTAGGGAACTACAGGGTGCCTGACCAAACTACAACACGTAAAATCTAACCTAAGTTAGTGAAGATTGCTTCGCAATCTTAACTAACATCGGTTATATTTTTTTAACCTAACCTAACCTAAATTGAATTAAATTAATTAATACACGTCTACGACAAATGGTTTATCTGAGGAGTCGGTGGTTTGTATATAAGCGCCCCGGCACCGTGTGCCACGCGATTGGTTAATCGATCGAGTTAGTGGCTTCGAACGTTTAAAACCTAATCTGTTTAAATAGTATCATCACTTAAAGGAAACATAAAATGCTCCTAGTAAAATGTCGAGCTGAGTATGTCTGAGTGTGCTCTAAAACAAAAGTAAAGTTTAATTAGGAGTCCCGAAGATGCCAAGTTTAAGTGTTTTTTTTTAGTTTATATGCAAGATAGCCGGCCACATACTTTGTATTGAGTTTGATATTTCGTTTACACCTTACTTCCCAAACTTTGCACAGAGGACGATTTTGTATAGGAAAAACATGAAATATAATGTCAGGATTAAGTATATGTACTTTTGTCACCCGAGTTGAATTCGGACAATCCGCTACTGCACAAGCACTTTTACCATAGTAATATATAACACAACAGATCTCTATGCTATATAATACCACTGAGAATTAACGTACGTAAAGCACAAAACTAATGAGACATTATTTTGCAAAGTCAAATCCAATGTTTTGACACAGGAATAGTAACGGAGCAATGGAATGATTATTTTACGCGGTTCGCTTCATGACGTCACATTGTCATGACAGCGGAGTACAAAACCAGGTGACCCTCTGTGCCCTAGCCCCTTTTTCTCTCCCATCTCTTTCTTAAGGGATTGACCGTACCTTATACTATATTCAACTAGCCTTAGTTGCCATGGGGGTTACACTCAGGCAAAAAACAAGGGAAATGCTAATTGCTGAGCTCGGACGTGTTAGTCAAGGTGGCATGGTAGATGACGGTGGTAGATTTTAGGAAGACCGACAAAACACTGAGCAGCTTACTCTACTTAGTTTTGATTTTTGATATGAAACATACCTCCGTTCCGTGTTGTAATTGTAAAGTGTTCACTGAACTGAACCGTTTATATTAACTTTATATTTATAACACTTTAAGACGGTGTAGTGAAAGTGAATAGACATGCCGCGACATTACTGTTGTGTACCCTTATGCAAAGCCCGTAATAAACGGGATGATGTAAAGTTTATTACGTTCCCAATTACTGAGAAACTAAAGCGGAAGTGGAAACTCAAGGTTGGTCGTGGCCCTAAATTCAACGTAACTAGAAATACGCGTATATGCTCCAGACACTTTGTATCTGGTCGGCGGAGCTACCGTCCTGAAAACGTGGATTTCATCCCATCAATCTTTCCGTTCAAAGCACCAAGGAAGCCGTCCCTCTTTTGCCCTAAATGTCGGAGGAAATCTTGTAAATGTGAAAACCCTGGTAAATACCTCATTTACAAAATGTATTTTGAGTAAATTCAAATCCTCATCTTTACTTAGCGAATTTAATACTAAAGTATTTTGTTAATTGTCATTTATGTTTATATTATTAGCTGTCGTTGATTTTGCCCGAACTCCTGCCCTTCCAGATCCCAATGGATACACCGCAGTTAACGCTGAAAGCGCCCAACCTGCCGAAGTTGAGATAGGCACTCGATGTAGCAATAGAAATAGTGCTTTGAAACCTAAGCCTCCCAAAATCAAACCGAAATGTTTCCTTACGGGCTGTGTCAACAATAATTCACTGAAGCTTAGAAAATGGGAAATTCAAGACTGTGAAACTCACCAAGGACTACCTAAGATGTTGTGCAAGTGCAAGCGCCCCTTCTCCCTTCATAGTTTTCCTCCAGCGGATACTGAAGAATCTGCCGCAACCCGGCGTATTTGGATGGAAGCATTTAAGCATTTAACACAAAATATACCTGAAGGTGCAAAGGTAAGTCACATTTGTAATAAATAAGAAAGTATAAAAGACGGCATTACTAATGTTAATACTCCTCTCATAAGGTGTATGATTACTGATATTGATATACATAGGTAGGCATTGTTAATTTACTTTTGAATTTTGAATGTAAATTAGGTTTGCGGTAATCATTTTGTTGATGGGAAGCCAACACCTGATCATCCTTACCCCGAGCGGTTCCTTCGTAACAACTATCGGGTTTGTTTGAGAATAATTTCAGCCGTCATCTATTAAATATAAAGCAAATAACACTTTACGTGTACTGATGCAAAATTATGTCCGTTACCCTGACGTTTTTCTGGTTTTCAAATCAATATAGAGTTTCCCTGGATCTGGAGAAACCCTTAAGGACGCAAAAGTCTGCTTACTCTGCCGGGACAAACTTGAGAGTGAGACCAAAACAGACTCGCTGCATGTACTGTGGGCGGAGAGCTGTGCCAGCTCACTCCGGAGATTATTGGAGCTTGATGACTCATTAACAGCATTACTCAAAATGGCGCCCTACTGTGGTTCCTGTCTTTCCCTTGTACGCAGCATCGATTTCAATATTAAAACCTTGGAAGCTGCTCAAAGTCGTCTGAAAAAGTCTCGCCAAAAAGTGGAATCACTTCTCAGGAACAATTTAAGAGTCACACGACGTGGGAACGGGTTAACCCCACGAAAGTCTTCCATCTCTGTCTTGAACCCGTATGACAATGCTGTGAAAACAATCTGCGAGGCTTTACCTAATATCAGTCTCAATGCGACTAAACCGCAGAAGGTTGAGTTTGCTCTTCAGCAAGAGACGATGCATGAGCCGGTACCCTATGTTGTTAGTGTAGGCTCTGGCTCTATTCCGGAACCAATAGTTACAGAGTCCGTCCCAACTAATCTCCCAACAAATGAGCCTCCTGTCTCGTTTCAGACCTTGTTCTTAGTCCCAGTAATAGATAATATTACAAGTCCAATGACTTTGCCGATTTTTCAAATTGCTCCAGCAACAGTGTCAACCTTGCTTAAGTCTCAACCCGAGCCACAACCACTAGATGATGGGATTAGCAACAATAGAACGACTGCCAAAGCTAAAACTAAGCTGGTTCCTACGTTTAAAGAAGTGAAACCAAAGGTACCTTCAACTAAGTCGTCACCGAGTAACGCTAAGAAGCGAAAGCTTACAAACCAATAGAGCTCTATCCATGAAACTTATAATCAAACCCGACCCGGAAACGAGGGCGATGTCAATCCGAATAAAAATACAGGGATTAATCCAGAACTTAATTCTGACGCAGGTATTCTCAAATCCCAAAGTAATTTGCATTTAAGGTTGAATTCAGACTGCGACTGTAGGGAATCATCTGATGTGAACGGTTGACACAAAAAGCAAATCTGTTTGCACAGCTCTGGTGAAATTCATTGAAACAAAAAGCATTATTCACTAAAGTTACCGGTTTATTCATTTCACTTAGGGCTCCGCACGTTCCGGTCCGGTCCGGTCCAAGCCATGGACCGGACCGGACCGTAAGAGAAAGCTATGGACCGA
>JAQFZY010003263.1:0-10004 GCA_034696285.1 Hypogastrura burkilli | reverse complement strand
CTACCGTGAAACGAATCACTACCGTGAAACGAATCACTACTGTGAAACGAATCACTACCGTGAAACGAATCACTACCATGAAACGAATCACTATGTATATGTATCACATGTTATGATCAGGTCTGGTTGACCTCGGCTGAACTTCCGGGGTCACCGGTAGGGGGTCATGGGGGGTCACCGGTGAGGTCAAATCACGTGCTGCATACCATATTTGTGATCCCGAGGTGCAGACAAAAATTTTGATTTGCTGCATGTCTTAGTTTTTGAAATTTTCACAAACCGTCGTTTTTGACCAGCTTTGACCCCCCGTTTGAGGGTCAAGCAGTCATTTGCCAGAGGTGAGCCATCGATTTTTAGAATCTACGCAAAAATTTGAGTCTAGAACCGTTGCGACCATGGTCGTAAGTTGTTTCGTGCAAATTTTGACAAGCCCTGTGTTATAGAGATGGGGCATTTTGGACTAAACTTAATACCTAGTCGTGTCATAAGTAATAAGTAATGCAGATTAGGAAACACTCGATTACGCACGTACCTTTGATCGTTGACACTAGATATCCATATCAGTAGAAAGAGGGTTTAATTCTGACGTAGGAAGCACCATCACAAAACAAAAGTTCCGCCTCGTCTGTCCGTACTGAGCCGAAGACTCATATCATCTCGCTCATCAAAATTACGCAACGAGTTTTTCATATGTTAAATTCCCATGCAAGAAAATCTTTTTCTTATTTTTTTTTTCTTTTCGCTTCGTTTGAGCGGTCCCGAAATACTTATTTTGTAACAACGGGTTACGCCATATAGCTAAAGCTCGACTAAAATGTACCATCTGCACCCTGAAAAATCGTCGAGGTTCTACAAAAATTATTTGGCCTGCCTGCCTGTAGGGTATTTAGTCCGAAAACCGGAAACGTAATTTTGATGAGAGAGATGATATGAGTCTTCGGCTCAGTACGGACAGACGAGGCGGAACGTTTGTTGTGTGATGGTGCTTCCTACGTCAGAATTAAACCCTCTTTATACTGATATGGATATCTAGTGTCTACGATCAAAGGTACGTGCGTAATCGAGTGTTTCCTAATCTGCATTACTTATGACACGACTATGTAATATATTGTTATACAATGTATACAACTTTATTCTGGACTATTGTCTATACTTTTTGGGCCTCATCAAATACAAGCCTATTCAAACTAACAGGACTAGCCCATACCTTCCTTTGCCTTCTCATATCCGTCCGGGTTCAGGGAAGGCATGATATGGATCCGAGTCGTGTCAACCAGCTTCGTCACTCTGTCATCCTTCCCGTAGCCCTCAACGAGGTACCGAATGAGATCAATGAGCACCTCACGCCCCACCACCTCGTTCCCATGCATGTTCCCAATGTACTTGAACTCGGGCTCACCTAATCCCAGAAAGTCAGGTTTAAATGCGTTAAAATACGTCTAATAACATTTCTGTATGTTTCATGTTAACAGCATGTTAAATGTTAATAGTACCTAATTCGTGTTCACCAGGGTTGTCCGTGATTTCAATAACATAGAGCTCTCGTCCTTCCACGCTCTTCCCAATGGAGTAAAGTTTGGTTATCTCCGGATAGTCTTGATTAATTCTTTTCAGAAAGGCCTCCATTTGAACATAGTTATGATGTGTAGTCTCGGGTTGGAATTCTAGAGGATAGGGTTCAAATTAGTTTCTATGTTGAAGTTAGAGTGAGACATTGTTATATTTACAAACGTTATAGCAAGTCACAGTAATTCTCATAAGACTTGGTGGGTAATTCAAATTCATATAATTAGTTACACTCATTTTCCAACTCCAAGTGATAGTCGGAGTAACAAGATTATGCTCCACTTTAAGGTTTCAAGATTAGAACCCAGAGCATAAGCATGCGTGATATAAGGAATACTTTGTGCAGACATTACGTTCCCTATGACCTCACAGTGTAATAGAATATAGCTTATATTTTATTATAACTTGTGATTGTGACCTATAAGCCGAACCATACCATAAGCGATAAGCATACTATATCGTTGTCATAATACTACATCTTAACCTTAACTTCAAACTTCAACTATAGGTCGAGCGACTCAATTAATTAGTACCTAAACAACTGAAACTTCTTTATGCACGATCATAATATAAAATCATTGACAGTTTATGAGAAACATTAAGTGGAACTTTCGTTTTTACCATACGTGTCATTATCATTATAAAAATCAACTGACAACAATGTGCGTGTAACAGGCTAAGAGGAGCAGCCCGGCGAGGTTTTGCCATGTGATTAGCTGTTTCACGAATGCAAGTTTTGGCATTTTCGGAGTAATTAGATACACATGTTTTCCATATTTAGTCAATAAATTGCTGATAATAAGCCAGAACACAGAAGCACCCAAAAAAGCTCCGGAAAGACAAACTAAACAGATCTTATTGATTTATTAAATACTTATTAGATCACCTTGGTTTTACAACATTAGTCTCATGGAATTTGGTATCAACAGACAGTCTTGTAGAATTTTGTATCAACAGATAGAGTATACGTTCCCTTATTAACAACTAAAACTAACACTTAATAGGTAGAAGGAACAGTGGAAGCCTTGTACAGAAATAAATGCAAGTGTACTGAAGAAAAGAGTATGCCCGCATACAACCCCGAATCAGTCGAATTGAAAGAAGTAAAAGTATAGGAAGTGGTCTAACAGTACAGAATTACGGAGAGAGAGAAAGAAGGACATGCTTGCCATGCAAGATTTCAGCTCAATTAAAACGCATGGCCAAAAGAACGATAAGAAGGATGGCTTTACCGAAGGAAGAACTGACGGAAGTGACCACGCCGGAAGGTGCCGGCTCTTCAGTGGACGAAATCGTAAAGTTGAGAATCGTGGGTCCAGTGCCTGTAACTTCGACTTCCTGTATAGCGCTCCGGGCACGTCTGCAGGACAATACATAAATTCAGTCAAGTACGAGAGGGACGTGCACAGATTGCTTGTAGAATTGGACAGTATGCACTGCCCACCCGTTTGTTAGTAAGTACAATCGATATCAATAAATACTCAATTTCATAGTGAAATCCAATAATTTACATCTTGCTAAAGGTTGGCTCCAAACCAGAATTGTATAAGTACTCTTTTCTTTCATAAAATTACTTTTAAAATGAGAGAAATCAGAGCGGGAACAAATACTCATTGTTTTGATTTGAAGGTAATTATTTATGCATCCAACTGTTAAATACATTGACATCTTACCGATTAGCCTTCACACTGACACTGTATTTCCCAGGCGTTAGGAGTCTCCAATATTCCCCGTTCTTTGTCGTCCGAATCGGATGCTCAATCCCTTCCACAAGTACTTCGGCTCCTTCCAGGGCTTTTCCAGTATCGTCTGAGACAACGCCCTTGATTCCCATCTGAGCCGCTTCAAGGAACTGAAGCAGAGCCTCATGATTGTCGTCCCAGCCCTTGAGCAGTTCGGAAGCTGCAGGATACTTGCAGCAGGTCAGCTCCAGCGTAATTTCAAAGCAGTTAGAGTGAACGTAGTTAAAGTCTTGCATCCCGCCTGAATCGAACCAATACAATTATAGTTGTAAAATATTATTAATTACTACCTATTTTTCTGAGATTCAATAACACGAAGCTGCACCTTGAACATTGTACCAGTCGGCACCATTAGTAATCCCGCCCGGGAACGTATCATCACAACCTGGCGGACTCCCCTTATGCATTTCCCTATGAGCATTTGAGTAGAGGGTGGCCAGGTGGACGAACACATTGTTGTCAGGGGACAAGCTTGGAACCCCAGAGCCACCGTAGTGCCCGGCACCGCTGTAGGCACAAATAACAAGCTGTTATTAGTATCATCTGCAAAGTATGACTTATTATAAAACTCTTATTATTTAAAAAATATATCACTATTGTCGTACTTTCTATTTCACTAGTACAAATTGATTTCTAAATTACTTATTTAGACATTAGTTTCGATTTAAAACTCTAACACATGCTTTAGCATACTTTCATACGCACTCCTAATTCTTTATTAATAAATTACAGCGCATCAACGGACTCCTTTGACAAGGAAAAACGATTTCGTAATGAAATTCCGTAACATAATTGAATTTAAATAGTAGCGAATTTCAATGTCAATATAAAAAGCCTACTTGTCTAAGTCATACTCCTAATATATTTCCATACGAGAATTGTAGTAGGCGTATGCTTACTGTGAGACAGAATCTGGCACAGAGTCGTAGGGATAGCTGGCCACAACGGAGCCCGCATGAAGATTGGCCGAGAGCACAAACGGATTCTCAACAATCCATTTCATGACGTTGAACGTTTCCGGCTCTCGGTTCAGCAGGATGGAGTCATCATCGTCCGACTTCACCTGGAACTGGTCCGGAAAGTTCCGGTTCAGATCAATCCTGTGTTGGTTCTCCCGGCCGGTCTTTGTGGGATCCGGAGAACAGACCCCTTCGACAGAGGCTTCGAATCCGTCCGGGTTCATTGTAGGCATCAGATGAATGTCAGTAGTCTTGAGCAACTTTACTATCCTGTAAAAGCATAGCGATCAACGGACTTAATATTAGCCCGACGCAAAACTTTATAGACTTTAGGCCAGTAGGTACGAAATACGACAATTAGCAAATACAGATGTAGGACCCAAACTATTTGCATGGTTACTACGGGAGTCATATCCGATTCATCTACCATACCCGACAAGTGTCATCTAGATTTGTTCATTTACGTATTACTTTATTTTCGGCAGCATTAAATAGAAGTCAATTTAAATTATGACTACCTTGGGTCATTCTGCCTGTATCCTTGGAGCAGGGCCGTGGCGAGCATGAGGTTGAGCTCCCGCCCCAGCGTCTCGTCCCCATGCATGTTGGCCACAATCTTAACCATGGGCCGGAGGAGCGGTCGATCCTCGTGCTTGACTCCCTCGGCAATGTGTAGTACCCACAACTCTCGGCCGTCCACAGACTTTCCGACGGAGTAGACATGGAGGAGGTCAGGGAATAGCTTCTCCATGTCCTGAATGAGGATCGAGGTCTGGTTGTATTTGGGATACGAGGTCGTGACCGTGGTCCACCATTCGCTCAGTCTGGTTCTCTCATTCTCAGTCTCGGCCCCTTTGGACCCTTGGAGAAGGGCCGTGAGTGTGACCGCAAGGGTCCAGCAGACAAGATTCATGATCAAGCCTCTCAGGCTTATTGCTTCTAGGTTCTACTTATTGCTCCAAGTAAGTATTAAGAACTTGCCCTTTAGTCCTTGTATCCCCCTCGCCAATCTTTACTGCTTACTCTAAAAATGAAACAACAAATTTTTATGTAAAACTATATAATAACGCCAGATTTAAATAATTACCTACTTGTACTACTCTAGTAGTTCAAGACATGTTTAATGATAATGAGCTAATTTAACTAACTCATTCCGTCATTATCATTACTCGTACTCGTACAAGTAATAACAGTACTCTAATGCATGTAAGTACAGGCTATTTAGTAAAGTAGGTAATTGCAGCTGTATCTAGTAGTAAGTAATACCACGTAATGCGTAGGTACTTATTTTACGTAGGTAGTTTCGACTTAAGGCTTCCGCAAAGTTGCGCTATTTATTGTGGAATTGATTTACGTAGAAGATTGAGAAGTGTCCGGTAAAGCCCAAGGACCCGCCACTTTGTGAATTGAACAGTTGAACTGTTAGGAGCCCCGGATTCCGAACTCTATTACGTGGACACCGCATATATTGAACTTCAAGGAAAACAGCCTTTTCCGGAATTCCATTATAACCGAAGTCACTATAGCCGGATCCCACTTATACATAGTATCTATATTATACGGAAACTAAAGCAACATACTCGAAAATAGAAACGTATGGTGTTACACCTCAACGCCGAAAACATCCAGTGGGCGTCGAAATCAGCCAGAAGCCGAAATGACAACTTGACCGTAACCTAACCTAACCTTGCCTAACTTAATCCAACCAAACCTAAGCTAATCTAACCTAACCTGATAGTATCATTAGACTTAGGTTAGGTTACCTCTAAGTTTTCGGGTAAAGGGTTGTGGAAAAAGAGCTCACAACTAGTTTTGGCTATTTCGGGGTTGGCGTGTAGCATATGAATTGATTAGGGCGAGTTCAGCGGATTCTATCTGTACTTTCCACTTGTCTCAGACACTTGCAGAAGGTTAGGGGTCATCACAGATTTCCATATCGGACCCTAACGCCTACCACTCTGTAAATTCTTAACCAGCCTAATATTTATCTATAGTAGTGATAGTGAGAACATGCTCAACTGTTTCGTACACTGCTCAATGCTAATTTTGATATTAATATTTACACAGGTCCCTGTACATAAAATAGTACCCCCGATATTTCTCATTTGTTTTGACCTCCTGTCCTGACTCCGTAATCACTTATAGATTCGGGTCATACAAGTACTACGTATGTATAACTAATGTATTATTCCTCGGAAATTGTAATGGATCCACATTCACTTATTGATATCCTTGAAAGTCTTGTTTTGAAGTTACAGTTTCTTGTATAATTATATGTATTTACTACGTCCTTTACGGTCGATTAATGTATAAACCCTACAAATACTTGTTCTAATAGTGCAAACCACTAGTGTTGTTACATTATATGGATTAACGTTTAGCATTAAATATTGTAGTAGCTATTACTGAATGTATGAGACCTATTTTGTGCTTGTTTCATAGTAGTTGTACTTGTCCATTCTATAGATTCAGTAACACTTACGGACGTGTATCGTTGACGATATGAATTATGTATTTGCATTTCAAGTGCCATAAAGCTGAACGGACTTGCGTCATTAACGATATGAATTATTTCCAGCTAAATTGCAATACTTACTTAATGAGCAACTCTTCCAGTACAACTACAACCAACAAAATTACACTGAAAGTATTCACAAGGAAAAAGGCACTCCGAAGTTTATGTTTGCACATGAATTACGAGTTTGGGCAATACCTTCCTTTTACATACGTGTACACGGACGTAGGATGTATGTAGATGTAGACATTTAACAGCGATTAGTGGGTATTACTTAGTTAACTTTATGGTTTGTTAAGCAGATTGTGTGACTGGTTCAAAACACAGGAAATGAGACATCGCTTTTCCCCTTCTGACGCGAACGCCCTAGTCTTCTAATAAATTAATCACGATTTTCAACTGTAACAATCAGAAAGACTGTAGAGGATGACTTACTATTCACGTGATCCCTGATTTTGTAGACATTCTATTGATATGAAAAATAATTTACAGAAAGTTGTCGTTGGGTGGGACTAATGACTTCCAAATTACTTTAAATAGCACGAATCAGAGTATTTATTGGAGCTTTTGCTTTCTTTTTCTTTCCTGAGCTCAGTTTAAGCTCAGTGAATAACATCCCCGGCTGTGCCTGTAGATATGGGAATAATTCCCTGTTGAAGTCACGAGCGTTGTATACTTACTACCTATTTATTCATTTATATACATATGCATATATTGAAAGATGACTAAATGAAGTCGGCTACAGTTCCCTTAGACATCTACATACATAGGAAATCATGTACTGTTGTAGAAACGGAAACGACGTGAAACTACAGGTATGTCTATTTTTCAACGGAAATTATAATTAATCCAGGGCAATCGTGATTCTTCCGGTCCATCAATGTACATATACATTATTAGGCATTATCGAAACTATTTCTTTTTCAATTAAAGGCAATACGATGTACGAAGAATACGGAACACAGGAAAGACCGAAAAACACAGAAATAATTTTATTTTAAAACAATCTTTCAGAAGCCAGGTCAAAGGTCCAAGTAATTATCATGGGTAACCTGAATTTTCAGAGAGCGCGTGGGTCTATTTACTGCCTATCATAAATTAGGCTGGTTTTTAGGTTAGGTTCAAGGTTTCATGAACATGTACTGTATATGAGGATTGGTATCAGTTGTCAGTCCGCGTCCTCCACGCTTGAGTACTGACACCCAATAGCCAACAGAAAAACGTGCAACTGTGACCGTGACCTATGATGTATGACTGTAGCTACTACACGGACCTGCTGTTCACAATAATCAATAATGGCAAAGGCTACGCTAATGGCTTATGGATTATGCAATTGTTTATTTATTACCGCGTTAGGATAGTGAAGCGGAATATACATTTGGTTTGTCTATCTGTCCGACCGACGACATCGAAACTGCTTCCTTCATGTCCGAGATAACTGTGTATAATAAGAGCAAATCTGCTTCCTATCGACGCAACCGTTCTACCCGCACCTTCTATACCGAATTAGCAAACAATGAAACTTCGACAACGCTTATCAGCATCCAAAATTTCGTCCACTTCATAAAGCCTTTCGTCATAAATGGAATCAAATACTGAACATGGCTCTTTTCATCAGACTTCACTAATAACATAATTATTTCCAAATTCGAACACTATGCATTCACTGTACGCATTTAAGCATAACACCTTTCGTCATAAATGGAATCAAACACTGGGGTGGGAAGCAAAAAAATGAACATGGGTATATTTATCGGACTTCACTAAACACATAATTATTTCCCAAATTGAACAATTATGCATTAATTCTACTCATTTAGGCATAACGCCTTTCGTCATAAATGGAATCAAATACTGGGAAGCGTAAAACTGAACATGGCTCTTTTCATCAGACTTCACTAATAACATAACTATTTCCAAATTCGAACACTATGCATTCATTATTACCGCGTTAACATAGTGAAGCGGTATATGCAATTGGTTTGACTGTCTGTCTGTCCGCGGACATCGAAACTGCTTCCTTCATCTCAGAGTTAATTGTGTATAATAAGTGCAAATTTACTTCGCTTCGACGCGATCGTTCTACCCGCACCTTCTATACCGAGTTAGCATACAACGAAACTTCGACAACGCTTATCAGCATACAAAATGTTGTCTGTTTTATAACGACTTTCGTATTAAATGGAATCAAAAACTTGGAAGCAAAAAAAGTGAACATGGCTCTTTTCACCAGACTTGACTAAACACATAATTATTTCTCGACTTTAATACTTTATGCGTTCATTGTACTCTTTAAACCTAACATACAATTGGATGTCATACCGCTTTGAATGTTATACTTATGCATGACATACAGTTGTATGGTTTGTATAATTTATCATCTGTCTTAGTCTGTTTATTCGGAATCTCCTCGGCATCTTTCGTCGACGTATATAAAGCATTGCATACAGGTGTATTGTTTGAAAAAGTTAACCTCGGTTTCCTTTGTCGACTCATCTAAGCATTACACACGGGTGTATGGTTTTAAAAAGTTAACCTCGAGTTTGTTTGGCGACTCAGCTAAGCATTGCACACAGGTGTATGGTATGAAAAAGTTAAACCCAGTTTCCTCTGTAGACTTATCTCAGCATTGCAAATCTGTGTATTGCTTGAAAAAGTAAACTTCGATTTCTTTCGTCGACTCATCTAAGCACTGCACACCGGCGTATGGTTTTAAAAAGTTAACCTCGGTTTTTTTTGTCGACTAATCTAAGCATTGCACACCAGTGTATGGTTTAAAAAAAGTTAACCTCGGTTTCCTCTGTCGACTCATTAAACATGATGTACAGGTGTATGGCTGGGAGGCTTTGTCATCTGTTTGTATGTTCGACACATTTAACCATCGGAAGCCGGTTTATTATTATTACTCCATCCGGTTACACGCGGTATCTATCAGTTTATACAGTTGTACGTTTGTATATTAATCGGTTAATTGGAAATGCAGTGGAACTTTCATTTATTTACTTATACATCATGCAAATACACATTCATACATGGAGTCCGATTAGACATTTAAAATAATTTCTATTAGAGAGAATTTAGTGATATGGTGTACGTATGGACAGCTCAACGCTCAAGCTGACACATAGCTCGTCACACTTGGCTTGGGTTGGACTCGGGTTTAGTGGTCTTTCGTGATTTTTCAAAGTACTTTGTTGCCTCACTCTGTTGTTGCCTCACTTT
>JAQFZY010003262.1:0-10007 GCA_034696285.1 Hypogastrura burkilli | reverse complement strand
CCGTTGTAACGGGCATAGCCAAATAGCGGAGTGTGACAATGTGTGACATCAGAGATCACAGAAATTATGACGTTGACACGCCGTCTTAAGCACCGCGCCATTGGCAAATCATTGTGAACACCGTTTTTGAGTTCATAATATATCAAGTGGTTCATTTATTAATTACTAGCACTTGAAGCCGGTTAGCCTTGAACTTAATTCAAATCTCTTCTACCGCAATTTGGATGTCTCCATGAGCACTGTAATATTAATTTTATATGTCACGTTATTAATATGACAGAAATCCGTTTCACGCAATTATAAGAAACTGGGTTAAACCCGATAAAACCCAAAAACCCAATAACCCATCGGTTAAAAAATATGACCCGCGTTTTTGCCATCTCTACAGCTTATGGAAAATCCCCCTCAGATAGATTTCGTTACAACTTTCCATACTTATGCAATTTATCACCCTGAACAACTTTCCTCCAAGCACAATCGTCGTATCTCGACTCCTTGACCCTCCACGGGTCATCGGAGGTCACATAAGGTAAAAATCCCCCTCAGATCGATTTGCCTGAAACTTTGTTTACCTACGTAACTTTTAGTCCTGAGTAAGGTTTAAATAGACCCTAAAAGGCGTATCTCAACCCCTTGACCCTACACGGGTCATCAAAGTTCACAGGAGATAAAAATCCCCCTCATATCGATTTGTCTGAAACATTGTATACTTACGTAACTTTTAGTCCTGAATAAGGTTTAAATATAGACCCCAAAAGTGTATCTCAACTCCTTGACCCTGCACGGGTCATCGGAGGTCACAGGGGGTAAAATCAATCCCTTCTAATTCAATTCTTACTTTTAAGGATAGTGCGATGTAAAATACCTATTAAACATTCGTTCAGGACTAAAAGTTACGTAACTATACCAAGTTTCAGGCAAATCTATCTGAGGGGGAGTTTACCTCATGTGACATACTATGACTATGACCCGTGGAGGGTCAAGGAGTCGAGGTACACCTTTGAGGTCTGTTTAAGCCTTGTTCAAGACTAAAAGTTACGCAAGTATATCAAGTTTCAGGCAAATCGATTTGAGGGTGATTTTTACCCCATATGACCTCCCATGACCCGTAGAGGGTCAATGAGTCGAGATGCACTTTTGAGGCCCATTTAAACCTTCTTTAGGACTAAAAGTCACGTAAGCATACCAAGTTTCAGGCAAATCGATCTGAGGGAATTTTTACCCAATGTGACCTCCGATGACCCGTAAAGGGTCAAGGAGTCGAGATGCGCCTTCGAGGTGTATTTTAACCTTGTTTAAGACTAAAAGTTTCGTAAGTATACCAAGTTTCAGGCAAATTGATTCGAGGGGTATTTTTACCCCATGTGACCTCCGATGACCCGTAGAGGGTCAAGGAGTCGAGATACGCGTTTGAAGTCTTTAAACCCTTTTCAGGACTAAAAGCTACGTAAGTGCATCAAGTTTCAGCCAAATCGATCTGAGGGTGATTTTTACCCCTTGTGACTTCCAATGACCCGTAGAGGGTCAAGGAGTCGAAATCCGACGATTGTGCCTTGAGAAAAGTTGTTCAGGATGATCAATTGCATAAGTTTGAAAAGTTGTAACGAAATCTATATGAGGGAAATTTTCAATAAGCTGTGTGCCTCGTCGTTTGCGTGCCAATATATACATATACTATGTATGTACTTACCTATATGTAAAGGAGACCGCACCCAATCCATGGAGAAATTCCCCCCGGTTAAACAAAATTCCGCAAAAATATATGTTGTCGAACTTTTCATGCTGACCAATAATTAAATGGACCCCAGAGCGCTAAGTCAACAGGGGGACGGGATATGGCGCGCAAAAGCGCTCACATGTTGGACATGCCCCTTGGTTAAAAAATTCTGCAAAAATATATGTTGCAGAACTCCTCACTCACACTCTTTTAAGTTCTGAAGTGCTTCTAAAGTCACGGAATTACTAGACTTCTTTTTACCTCCTTGCAGACTTTGGGTCAGGAATTATGCTTCCTGTCTGAAGAAACAATTTTTGCTGGAAGTACGAAATATATGTACTACATAGGTTTGCCTGGCAAGTTAATACATATATGTATTGAAAATGGGCCTGAGGTCTACACCCATATATGCACAAGCTCTGCTGGCTTCCGTATTTTTACCAAAAAGCTGGGACTTAATAAATATAAGGAGCACTATATCCGTTTTAAGACAAACACCTTACCTCTATAAGAGCTTGAAAAAAAAGAAAAGGAAGATGAAAATCTTCAGGGCGTGGTAGGTACAGTCATTTTTGATGTGCTCAAAAATATGTATGTATATGATAGTCTTAGGAGGTCAACTCTAATTATGTGATATTAATTGTATAAGTATCCCGTAAGGTATGGTACAACAGTAGTTATAAGACGAGTAATTGTTCTTATGGTCGTCTTATACTCTATTACTGCATTCTGACAAGAAGCTAAAAGCAGTTGGCCTTGGTGCGTACCGCGTACCAAACCACCCAGCCTATAACTTAAACAATAGGTAAGTCCAAACTGCCCCAGCATTCATGGATTAATTAGGCTTAATGTTATCTGGCATCTGATCGCGATGAAACACAAGTAGCTCTCAATCTATACGCGCTACTACTATCTATATGCATAAAGTCGTTGGTGAGTTTGTTTGTATGTATTTATGTAAGTCTGTTCGCTATCTCCTCTGGAACTACTGGACGGATACGGAAGATTAATAACTTAAAAGGTTCCTAATTTTCCTAATAACTCGCCACAACAAAAAGTTGACTTTTTGTAACAGAACATTCGCTCCTGTTAGGAATCGAACTCTCGGCCGTATGCGAAGGGGTCGGCAGCATGGTGTCGGGTGGATTTGTAAGGAGCCAGGCATGGGGGAATGCGCAAGGGCACTGACCAGGCATATTGTCACGTGGGTATGTGAGGGTAGGGTACATGGAGGCAGGTACCTGTGCTGGGGGACTAGCCCAGCCAATCACGTTCGAACGTGACAACGGCGCGTAATTCAAATTCTTTACGGCAATAGTGCTTGGAAGGTTCGGAAACTATCCGAAAACATTGGTTTTAATTTATGTCAGGTTCGGAAACTATCAGACTTTCCGAAAACACTGAGTTTAAGTTGCGTTAGGTTCGGAAACTTTCCGGATACATTGATTTTAAGTTAGGTTAGGCTCAGAAACTTGCGAAAACCTTCCGGAAACGTTGATTTTAAGTTATCTTAGGCTCGGATTATTTTGGAAACTTAGAAACTTTCCGGAAACATTGAATTTAAGTCAGGTTAGATTAGGTTAGGGTTTGGACAGGTTCAGTGGTGCTGACCGAATTCGATTTCATTGAGATAATAGTGATCGGATCGGGTTTGGACGGGCCCAGTGGTTCCGGCGGCACCGAATTTCACATCCTTGAGACAATAATGGTCGGATCGGGTTATGTCAAGCAAAACGGTACCCGAAGAGGTACCCCTAATTCGGTATCTCGGGTTTCCGCCCATTCCCCCCGGTTTGTACGATCGGGTAACGCGCTAGTATCTAATACACATTGTAAAATTGCTTCGGAAAAGCTGTGTAAATAGGTGGGTAGGAAAATCCCAATTGCTTGAATGCTGGAAATCTCAAGGAGCGGACACAGTTTTCTAGTGAAAGCTAATCATAGTCAGCCAACGTTCAACATCTACATAATAGTTTAGATAATATGAAGCATGTTTAGAGATGCAACAATCAAATAATCAAAACCAGTATACACTTGCATATCAATTGACAACTACACAGTGTAAATCCAACCTGTGTAGTTCGTTTCTGTTTAATTATATTATAGATACTATTTAATGTAACGTACACAGAATTTATACTAACATAAACCAAATGCAACAATGTGTAAAAGCACGAAAAATATTGTCGGGGTGGAAAGTTTGCAGTTCGCAGTTAAATGGAAATAATAGACCATCGTCTTATACAGGTACAGTTCATTGGCCACACAATTCGGCCTTGTATTCATTGCAACCAATTGGGAATGCCCAACTTCAAGAGCAGAATTGATCATTCTCCTCCGAGTAGTGAGTGGGCAGCAAAGATTGTAATTGTATAAGTATTGTAATTGTGTAATTGTAAGTATTGTAATTGTGTAATTGTGCTATTGTTTGTGCTAGAATTATTATTAAAGCAACAACCCAGCTCAGGGCCATTGCGCGAGTTTTAGTGTAATACGGGAATTAGGTTGGAAGCTAAGGCTTAAAAGTAACTTTAAAAAAATTATTTCGAAAATAGTGAGATACGAATACGACAGGCCAGTTACGGTTAAGGAAAAACATGTTATACTCATGCTACCAAGCCTGGACACGAATACTTTCCTCTATAAACTAATTGACAAACATTTTGTCCGGTCTTCATCCATCTAACACACTAAAATATATCATATAAGTAATATTTTGACATATTATCTGAAAAGGTACAATCCACATGGTGTATAATTATGTAATTGTTATATTGCTATTGCGCGTCTATAGCTCCATCGGAGGACCGATCCACAGGTAAATGCTGAAATGGAATTCTCTACGCCAACCTTAGAGCTAAAGTCCCTTCCGTAATAATAGCAATATTTAATTGAAGAAGACCATGACTATAAGAAAGAGATAAAAGTCATCTTGCCTAAATTGAAAATGTGAAGGACACTGGAGCTCTTTTGCGTGGTCGTGAGTGAACCTAAATGTCAGTTTAAAAACATACATATTAAAACTCCTGAAAACATATTGTTACTCCTTTGCTTTCCTTTATATAAATGACATTATTGTACGTTAATAAATTGGTCACTACACTGTACGACTGTACTTCCCCTTCACTGCCACATCAAAATGGACAGTGGTTACAAATTACGGGCTCAGGAGTTTTGTTTATAATTAAGGAACGGTTTAATATTCCCTAACAAACCTTAAAATATGATGTCATTATGCCCTAAAAAACAGTCAAAATATGCCCTTAAAAACAGAAAATATGTCCTTAAAAACCCCAAAATATGCTGTTAAAATATGAAATATGCTCTAAAAAAAATTATATGCCGAGAAAATAAGATATATGCTCAAGCATAAAATGTGCGGGGAGAAATATGCATTTACGTGCACGAAACTATTAATATATTCAACAAATTAAGTATTTTATTATTTAAAATAAACACACAGCGCCGAAGGCGCAAATTTTTTGAATTTTTGGTTGTAAAAATATACTTTTTAGTGTAAAAAGTCACCAAAATTAAAAACAAAAACATTAATTTTCCTTAAATATATGCACTTAAACGCAAAAAGTGCAAAATATGATTCTATGTCGTAAAAGTCCAAAATATGCTAAAACATGTCAAATAAAACTGCATATATCAGGTCGTACTGACCGAATTCGTGGACATTTGGCAAAAGATTTGCAATAGTCATACGTCATAAAAATATTCTTTTATGTCGAAACCCGTTCCTTATTTATAATTGTCAACAACCAAATGAGGAAATTCGCCATATTTTAATATTTAGTATATCTTGTATTTTATATGGACCTACCTATATTTAGCGCTTTCTTCCGAAGAGGCCTTAAACTTGACCCATCTATACAGAGCAACCGAGCTACATACATAGATAAACTAAAAATGTTAAAGGACATGCCGAGGGCGCCAATCATTTAGCCGTGTGTATTCCTTCACAATTCATAATCATGTTTTATTTCCAGCTCCATTCATAGTATTTCCTAGTTTACAATGTGTGGCGTTCATGCCGATTACGTTAGATCCGATTTAGAAGTAGGTGTTCCGTTTCCTATAGAATAGAATCTTCATCCGAGTATAATCCAAATTCAAGAAGTTGGATATGCCTAATGTATTTATAAAAAAATTATTAGAAATAATATAGGTACTGTGTACCTATAGGGACTGATCAAGTCTGAGTTGGGAGCCGCGGTGCGGCAGGTTCTCTCAAAACTGGTAGGAGAGGATTTAAAAATAAAACAGGCAGAGTGCACATTTCCTATTTCCCATGTACCTAAAAGAGTATTTTAAGTTTATAAACTTAGTTTAATATTTAAACAGTTTAAACTGGTAAGTGAGACCGACCTTAATGATGTGTAGTGTTAAAAAACGCTTTTCCATACTGTTTATTTACGCGTTTTAAGGTTACCAAGGCGTCCGTACTCAGGCAAAAATAATCATATACAATGTAGCTAACATTACTATAGAACATCAGCTTTAGGGTTGTTTGCAAAATAGTAAAATGTAACAACTCCTCAGTTTCACTAGTGTTAAAAGATAGCCATATATAAACTGGGGTTATGGGCCGGATTTTGACGTAATGTTAAAAGATAACTATATATAAACTGGGGTTATGGGCCCGATTTGGACGTAATGTTAAAAGATAAATATATATAAACTGGGGTTATGGTCCTGTTTTTTTTTCATATAATTGTTAAACTCGACATATATTTCGCAATTTGTCAGTCATATTTTATATAAGTCAGTGTTATAACTCTCCGAAGTAAAACACACCATTCCCGTGCGCTTCCCGTACAACGGATTCACATACGCGTTACTTGATGTGAAATTAAAAATATCGACATTTTTATGTGCCAGCATACCATACCTTAAGTAGCTTTTCCGTGAGGCATGCTTCCACAGCGCGTCTAGTAAGAAGCCTGGCCGCTACTAACTACACGTGTTTTCATGCTAGCCTGCCTCTGGTCGTCTGGTCTAAGAGTTTGTGACTAACAGACAGACAGACAGAAAATACAATCACATAAGCCCGACATCGGGGTCGGTCTAATAAAGGATAAAAGAGCAGTATTTTAGCTTGAACAGCATAGTCATGTCCAAACCAAAATTGTTGCGTACCAGGTTGTGTTAATACTAGGAAGAGCTGTAAAGAACTTGGAAAGGACGTTAAGTTCGATCGGTTCTCCTGGCAGAAAGTGGGATGAGGACAGGAGCAATAAGTGGACTACCTTTGTAAGACTTAGTGAGTGCCAAATAATTAATACGATTCACGAAAACCTAAGCATCAGGCAGTACTCTGCGCTAAGTTAGCCTACCGGTGCACGACGTTGACTAAGTCAATTAATGATTTAATTCGTAGTAAAGACGGATCTCCATTGGTGCCTACTGCATGGTCTCGAGTCTGCTCGGATCCCTTCGTGGAATATGAAAAATCGGATCAAATTATGCACCCCAGCTATAATCCGACCATTCATCCAACACGTGTGATTAGCACCCGTGCAAATTCTGGAGTTCAACGCAACAATAGATCTAAGAAGAGGAGGTTGTTTGAGACAGAATCTTCAGCTAATGTGGACAGGACGAATCGGATCAGGATTTCATAGTTGAACAACTGTGAAACTGCACATAGTTGAAGATGTGGATACTGTTTGAGTGTAAGTGGACTGGGAGTGATTAAAATGTCCAAGAATGGAGTCGGAGCCTGGGAAACAGTATATGTGAAGTTTATTGATGGGTGCAGATTTTTGAAGGACTCAATGAATTGATCGACTTCTGGCCTTGGGCAGGAGAAAAGGGCCAGACAGTCATATATGTATCTCTTATAGAGGTCAGGGACCGGTCCTGTGTTGGTCGAATAGAAGGCTTGTTCCAATGAAGCTATAAATAGGCAAGCATAGCTGGGACCCATTCTGGTGCCCATGGCTACACCGGAAGTTTGATTATAATAACTACCGTTGAACTCAAAGTAATTTAGGGTTAAGACAAGTTCGGCTAGTCGGACAATAGCGTCCGTAGGATGGTCCATGACAGTACGTTGGTCCAGGAATAGTCTGAGTGATGCAAGCCCAACGTTATGAGGGATTACGGTTTACGGTGTAGAGAGAGGTCACATCCAGGGTCACAATGAAGCGGGTGGGTCCAAGGTAACGAAAGTCATTAAGGGTACGGAGGGCATGGTTAGTATCCTTGAGAAGACTCGAAGTGGCTTGTAGAATCGGCTGCAGGATGGAATCGACGAATGCAGAAATTTCGTAAGTGGGACACGAGAGGGTGGAGACAATAGGTCTGCCCGGACAGTTCGGCTTATGAATTTTAGGCAACAGATAGAACTGTGGGCACCGAACTTTCACTTTGGTCGGGATTAACCGGCGGGCCTCCACGGGGAGGAAGTCGTCATTAAAAATCAAGTTCATGATACAAGAATCGACAGAACTTGTAAATTGTTCGGTGGGGTCAGAAGGGAGAGATTTATAATGTGTAGGATCCGATAATTGACGAAGGGCCTCAGAAACGTAAAGGTCCTTCCTCCAGACCACAACAGCACCGCCATTATCGGCCGGCCGTATTACAATCATCACTTCTAGTGCTAAGTGATCGGAGTGCAGAGTATTCAGATTTAGACAGGGACGCCCGCCAACACGTAATTTCAAATAGTACATACAATATTCCATCGATGTCGATGGGCCTGCTTTAGAACGCTACTTAAAACAAGTTTCATCTACCTACCTACAATTTTCCAAAGTCAAAATATCGGCGAGCACGAGTGATACTTTTTCTAGATGCAATAATTTGATATATGTTCTATTTGATGTCAATAATACACTTCCAGTAGAAATAGTTTGAATCATTTTCGCTACCTGCCGGTGTTTATGACTACGGAACTTACTGGGTTCTTTTTGCATTGTTGGATCCTAGGTTAATTTAGATTTGGATTGTTTATAGGAGGAATGCTGACTTGATTTACCTTTTTAATGCCGTCCGTCTCCTCGTCATCTTCTGGCTGAAGCGTGTTGAGCGTGAAGTCGCTGTCGGAGAAGCTGAGTGAGCTACACGTACTACAATCGGAAAGTCTTCTTCTCATGTTTTGAGACTGATGGTAGGCCGCATCAATCTCATCCAGCGTGATGAAGGACGTGTCCCCACTCTCAGGGCAGAGGTCATGGTCACTCACAACAACGGAAGGGGGTCGGAGCAGGTGCCCTCGATTCCCTAGCGTCGGGAGCATTATCACTTCGGCCGGATTGTGGTGACCGTGAGGAACATGATGTCCAAGCGGGACTTCGGGGCTGTAGAGCTCTTCCGGCGTGTCCGGAACTTTGGAACAATCTGGAGAAAGAGGAAATTAAATTGATATCGTACTCAATACTAACTGGTTTCTGATTTCTGGATGCTGATAATGGTTTTCAAATTAAGTTTTGCAGTAGAACTAATTGACTGGTGAAAAAAAAAGTTTTTCAAAGATCATGAAAACTGACTCAAGCTAATGTTGCATACGTTTTTAAACGATACGTCATGCAGAGATTGCCAATGTATATTGATATGATTTGAACTACTTTACAGGTAAAACTAATGCACAAAGCTTTACGTACCAATACGGATGCCCATCTTTATACACAAGATATAAGTTATCCTTCCCGGTTTGTTGTTGTAAGGTTAGGAGATTCATGATCCTGAGCCTGAGCCTGAGAAGCGTTTCTTCAGCAATACCTATTATACTATTGTAGTTTATGATTTACTTTGAGAATTCATCCAATCTCCTACTTCATTGTTCATTCCTCCACTTCAATCGGTTCATATAAGAACTGCGTAGGTAAACTAGTTACGTACAATGATCATGCTCGACAATGAACCATTTATACGTGAGTTAAGGAAAATGTTGGCAAATTGTTGATTTATCCAATTTAGTTGCAAAGTATACGTTTGACCTTCATACTATTTAGTTGAAATTCTTCCCCCTCGTGCGAGAAGAACTATTAAAATATGTATAATATGATACAATTAAGATTAAGTTAATGCTTTCCCGTCTCGGATAGCCGCTGCCGTTCGAGTGTTGTCTGCTGTCTAAACTCGCCTACAACACTTTTTCTACAGTTAATTTACTACCTGGCTCCAGTTTTGAGCTTCGTGGGGCATAATAGCATAATGATTTTCTCTAATTCATATCTGTATAATATGCATTATATAGATACTAGCAAGAAGCCCGTTCTACGAACGGGGGTTTAACCGACGTCATATTCTTACTTCCAGTCATTATTACAGAGCC
>JAQFZY010003261.1:0-10007 GCA_034696285.1 Hypogastrura burkilli | reverse complement strand
ATCCCACGGCGCTCCGCGCCGTACGATTGGTTAGCTGTAGCGAATTACTACACTCAAACGTTGTAACCTAACCTAACCTAACTTAAACACATCAAAAGTTAGGTTGTAATTTTATAAACAGAGTTCAACAGTTTTTCGTAGGGGACACTCATCCGAAGTCTTACCAGTTGTTATAGTTTGCTGTTTCTAAGTTAAACTAAAGCGATTTCTTGTTTTGCTTTTCAGGCAACTTTTGACTTTTGGTATCGGGTCTGAATCCAGAGTCTATATTCTAAGGCGAACGGAACATACTTTGTACTTGCTTTCAATTTGAAATCAAGCTTAGTCATTAGTCGGTGCATAAAAGCTGTGATTTGATATTTGTAATATGGCGGATGGTGATGCTGGAAGCGGTCTGAGCGTTTTGAATGGTACAATTGTTGACAAAGTGGACGAAAAAGAAGATTCCCATCATGAATTGTCAAGCGACGAGTTACCCGGCAAACAATTCACAAATGATAAAGTGGAGCGCTTAGCTGCATCACTGCTCTCGATACCTGATGACAGTCAAACTTCAGACCTTTCTGAACAAACTGTGGCTGGTAGCAGTATATCTGAGAAGGCTTCTAATGTGAAAGAACATGATGTGGTTGAGGAAGAAATAGAGCAAGCGGAAAAGGTGAAGAAAGACTTAGATAAAGAACTTGAAGAAAATGGAGGGTGGATAAAGATACTGGGAAACGATCAGCTTATGAAAAAAGTAACCTTTTGTACATAAAATAACTAAGTATTATATTGACATGCCTAGGTAAAATAATACAAGTTCAAGTATTAACTGAATATTTGATTCATTCACTTAAACACATTTAGATTACTCTGGAAGGAGTTCCTAACAAAAGACCGCTGCGGGGAGAAGTTTGTACAATTAAAATAGAAGGTAGATTAAAAGACGATGAAAATGTTGTATTCGAGTCGGAAGATCGTTTTACTTTTCAGTTAGGTGATGGAGAGGCAAGTTTTTTTTAAAGTATTTTAACAATTCGAAACAAAGTTTCTAATTTAATGAAAATAAACCTACAGGTCATCAGTGGATTGGACTTAGCGATTCCGTTGATGTGTAAGGGTGAAATCAGTACAATCACAGTTGCTCCTAGGTTTGGATATGGTGCCAAAGGGTTCTCTCCCCTTGTTCCGCCTAATGCCCATCTGCTGTATAGTGTTGAAGTGATTGATTTTAATCAAGAGAAGGATCTTGAGCAGTTGTCATTACCTAAGAGAAGGGGCATTGGGAATCGGAAACGAGAGCGAGGGAACTGGTGGTATGGGCGAGATGAAATTACACTCGCTGTGCAGTGCTATAGAAGAGCGCTCGAGTTTTTGGATGAGGATCAGGGAGGAATTGTTTATCCTAAGACTGATGACCCCGACGAAAAAGTAAGTTAATTTAATATGGGTTAATATTAACGTGTCCACTAATAGTTTGCTTTTGACCTGATAATTTGTTGAAAGTCTGAAGTATTGACTTTGACCACTAAATAATTTGCGTCCCCTGCTATTATTGTAAAAGTTTCGATAAAAATCTCCAGCAAATTCCATTACTTCATACCCGCCCCTCCATATAACATTAAATACATCCAAGCAGTATTTATTCAACAAACATTCAGCGCATTCAATTATAATACTTTTTTGTTTAATCTGACTACTGATCCCTTATATCATATGTATACTATATCGCAAAGATAATTATGCAAATTGTATGGTCTATCCACCTCCGGAAAGGCAACAATAACGACAAACAACAGGCTCCGTACAATCTTTAGTGCATTTCCCCATGCTGCCACTCCGGACTCCGTAAAATCATTAGTACATGTACATTTTCCCATGCTGTCACTCCGGACTCAGTAAAATCTTTAGTGCATTTCCCCATGCTGTCACTCCGGACTCTGGAAAATGTTCATTGCGTTTATCCATGGTGCTACTCCGTACTCGAAAATTTCCATCGTATTTTCACACTGTCACTCCGTACTCTTTACTCCGTAAAATATACGTTGCATTCACCCATGCGGTCATTCCGGACTCCGTAAAATGGCCAGTGCATTTTTCGATGCTGTCACTCCGGACTCCGCAAAAATCTCAATCTAAATCTTACCTCTCTTATTTAACGTGAATTACACTTGTATCGTGTTATTTGATAGTGCAGACCGCGGTGTCTATCAGTTAAAACTGTTTATTTCACAAGCCATTACATTGCAAGTGGCAAGGCTGAGTCCTATCTTTATCTTAACTGCAGCTGGTACGGGTACGTTGTATTAAAATATTTCAGACTAAATTCACTGAAGACCTTCGCCTACTATTCGACGATAGGCTGAAAACTTACAACAACATGGCTGCTGCTCAATTAAGGTTACAAGCATACGGCCCTGCATTGACTTCAGTGGATGCAGTTCTCAGGTGTCAACCAAAGAATGTGAAAGCTTTATTCCGGAAGGGCAAGGTAGGCAGAAATTTAGGACAGAGAAGTACTTAATAACAATATTCTTGAGGCACTAAATTTATCCTGTGGTATTTTCGGATCTCGATTATGTACAGATTCTGGCTGAGAAAGGTGATACTGATGAAGCGATTGCCGTGCTGAAGGAAGCAGTGGAACTGGAACCTGAAAACAAAGTCTTAATTAATGTATGATGTAACTAAACACACTAATGATAGATTTCCAGGTTGTCGACTTCATATTATTTCGGTTTACAGGAAATAACCAAGTTGGCAACAAAACGAAAGGAAGAACGACAAAATGAGAAGTTGTTGTATCAAAGGATGTTTAATTCGTCAGGAGGAAGTGATATCCGAGATAAAGGATCGCCCACAGATACAAAGTCAGCATTTACAAAGTCCCTTAATGTCGCCCTTCTCGCTGGTGGTGTAGTTGTCGCTCTTGCCGGTGTAATGGCCTATCGATATGTTTCATAAGCCCACCGGTTGTGCAATTGCGGGTAATAGTGCTATTATTCCAGTGAATGTGCACTGTAGTAGTTATCATGCATACGACATGCGGTATGAACACTCCATATTTTTGACATATAACAATGTTAACTATTAGCACATCGCAAGAATGTTGACACTCTACATAGGTCTAGGTTCTAGAATACACACACCCACGAAAGAAGCCTGATCACTTGATTATACTTACTGTGTTAATAAATAAATTGGTGTAAGTTATTCAAAGTGAGCACGTTTTACAGTGTTCGCTCTACGATACTACTAATACTAATTATAATTACTAATAAAATGAAACTGAGCTCAAAACACGTTATCTGGTTAATCATTATAGTGTAGGAAGTGGTAATTATAATATAATTCACAATGGCAGAATTTGTGGTCCATACTAAGTCTTTCACCAAGTAAAAATCTACTGTTAAAGTAGTAGAATTCAAAATTTTCATTTCCTTGGGTGTTGTGTTCTTTCGTTAGTATTTATATCACTTTTAATTAATAGGATCAATAATACATTTACCGTGCTTATATTCGACAGTTTACTAATCTGGATACTAAATATTACATCAGATTTATTGACATTGAGAATTCCAGATTCCATAGCATAGCAGAGTTAGATTGAGCCCCTGACGTGTTTGGAAGTGATATTTTCGTACCCACTATAAATTCATTTGAAGGTAGATAAACAAACGTACTAATAAGTTGTCAACGTGTCTGAAATATACTTTTTGAATTTGTTGGGTAATAGGGGGTGTTTATTTTATATGTACATATATTAAATACTAATTCACAGTATTCGTCTTGACTTTTCTCCTGAGATCTGGCGAACAACTTGTCAATAGCAAATGTGATCTGTGATGGTAGGAGGAAGTCATGAAGCGAATCACCATGAAAGACAAAAAAGAAGTCACTGAACCAGAGAAAGATTGCAGAGAAAAAAGAGATGCATGAATGTTACATCAGTTCGAAGGACACTGAGCTTGTTCGCATTTGCAGACTATTCTTGTGCCTGAACCTGAACGCATATAAAAATATAAGTAACGTGCAGTTAAATACAGTTTTTATTTTCTGATAAATTAATCCATAATTACATCTTCAATGACTGCATATTGCTCTGTAACTCTGTATCAGTTAAAAAGTGAGAAATGGTAGGCCGAAGGGCGTGTTTTGGGAGCAAAATTAGGCTGTTTATGTCAGTTTTTCTCAGTTCCAGGCCCCGAGGGTGTCTAAGGCTCAATTCGGTTACAGTGACATTTATAGCTTTTGTTCTATTCTTATATGGTGTACACCTAGTACTACTGGGTCGGGGCCCTTTTCAAACGAACATAATAGGAAGTGACTTTCGTTTAAATATGTCACGAAAAGGAAAATTGACTCTGAATTGGCATAACAATAAGTTTGAGTCGATAGCGCCGACCCACTCCAAAATTCTGTGTTATATATTACTGGCAAGAAAGAGGGTTCCTTCGGCTGTAAGGATCACCGAAACGTGGGGTAGCAGATGTGATAAATTAGTTTTTTACGGTAACTTTAAAAGTCCAATATTGAATGTTACCTTCTTAAATGCTACTGAAGGATACGCTTACCTATGGGGCAAAACAAAAGCTGCCATTCTACACCTTCAGCGTGTGTATTCAAAGGTTTGAATTGTTCCGTAAGAATTAGTTATGTATTTTACGAACCCAATTATTTAATTTTGTTTTATAGAAATACGACTGGTTTATTAAAGCAGATGATGATACGTTCCTAATTGTTGAAAACCTTCGGAGATTTGTTTCAAACATTTCTTCGAATAAACCGGTATGGTTTGGATACAAATTAAGGGATAAGAAGATGAAGCAGGTGAGATGAAGATCTTTTCGTGAACGCACACAACTATTTATGTTATTAAAAGAAAAATATTTAATTTCTTCACTAAAATTATGATTTACCACAAGGGATATATGTCTGGCGGAGCAGGGTACGTATTTAGCAAAACAGGGCTTCAGAGAATATCTTCACTTCTACAAACTCAACGAACTCTGCCAAGTAGCTCGTGTAATATTGAGGGTCAGAAGGGTTACGAAGACCTTGAATTAGGTAAATGTGGACTCTGCAAATAATGTATTTCATACTAATGTTTTGCTGAATAGGTATACATATTTGCCGATATGCTTACCACCGAAGCTGCCTACATAGCATTTGTAATTACAATAGGGAAGTGCTGTATTTCCGCTCGAATAAAAGAAGTGGATACAACGGATTCGGATGGACGGGAAAAATTCTTACCACTACCATTATCTTCACTATTGAATAGTGATGTGTCCAGATACCATTGGATTTGGAAGCAAGCTTGGAATCCTATAAACCTCGTAAGCTATGCATTTTAAAGCTCCCAGCATCAGCTCCCAGCTGACAGCGACTCCGATAACTAATCCGATCTCTTATCCAATACAGGGAGATAAATGTTGCAGTCCAGAACTGATCTCAATGCATAAGATCTCGCCAAATCAAATGAAGCTCATTTATTACCTAATCTACAAAGTGAATAAGAAATAGGAACTGCCTCTGACACAATAGGTATCATGTATAATTGGTAATCACGTGTATTCTTTAATTATTTATTATTCCTTGACTACTTCAACGGTTCCTGAAGAATATCTACCTTTCTTTAGTACTTTTGTTGAATTTAAGCTTTACGAATTCAGTAATTTTGGATTATGCGTCGCTTAGATTTTTGTTTTACATGGTTTTAACAGAGTTATACATTGGTTTTTTACTTTGTGGAAACCCGGGTATTTTTGTTCCACGAGAAATTAGCTCCATACGTTCTGGCTTTAGGCTTCTTATCAACTGGCTCTTCCACAAACCATGGCCACCCATTTTTTTGGCAGAAAGCAATGGCATCTTCTTTATCAATAAAATCCAGGTTCATATTTGAGAGGGGGTCGCCACTGAATTAAAGAAAAATACTTTCTGTTTAACTGTCTCACATACATATGTACACTACATAATAATTCAAAAGTCATCAAAACTTACGAAGATTCCCATCCCATCAAGGGATTTTCCCAGCGCTCTCTTGTCTCAAATTCCATTTTCCACCTATGCGTGTTGGCAGTACCTGACTGCATTGCGTTCTTCGCTGGCTTAAATATCCGAACACGTCGCGACCCTACATGCTCTTCGGGAACGCCCGTAACAGGTGTGATGTCCTCCTACACGATGTAAAAAGTAAGCAATAATTTATGGCCAGATAAGAATACGTAAAACTGAAAGGTAGGCAGGTAGTTTATATTTCGACGGTACAAAAAATCGTACAGGTGTGGTTACTGTGATGGTTGACTCATTGAACAGTTTTTTATATTGAACTTCGCTCTTAGAGGTTAAAGTCTCCTGTACGTCTCGTTTTGGAGCCTCCTTTACCAACAAATTCTTGTCCGGATCTTCTGGTATGTGGCATGACGCCGTCAAGCGCAACATTCGTCTACAACAAGAGGGGAAGAACGTTGATGTTATTATTAGTGGTTCCTACAGGTTGTATAGTTTGTATTAACAATTAAACGTCGGATACAGTGGCAAACGTGATTGCGTATAATGCGTTATCTTAGACCGAGCCTACTTGGTACATTGTTTCACTTATTTTCACACTTGCTACAGCGGTGTCATCCAAGCGTGAGGGTGTGACGTGACTAGACATGCACGGCAGACGCACTAACTTTATCTTTAACCTTAAACTGTTTTAGAAAAATATCAGAAAAGTACAATTTCCTATATTTTTTGTCCTTCAAAGTTTAACTTCAATGTAACATCGTCGGAGGAGCCGGCAGCCAGCCCGGTGTGATGCGTGTCGAAATACAGCAGATACAAATACTACATACCTATACTTACATTAGGTTCGATTTAGTAATGTTGGTGTACCAAGGCACGCGTCTACGTCTATTGCATCGCACCATGCACTTGAACTCGTTCTCAGAATTTATTCTTACATTTACGAGTACTTACATATTTAAAATTAGGAAAAGGAAAAGAATGCTGCCTTAAATACATGAAAAGAAGTTGTGTGAACGTGACCTTTTGTTCTGTCCTGGTAGCTGGCCTGGTTTTTATGACTTTCAACCAAACAGATTGCATCGTACACACATTCTGTACGGCTGGTAATATGTAACCTGTTACATTTTACATTACCATATCATTAGGTACATCCCACAATCCCACCTAAATGACTGAAGATAAAGACCTCTTTACAACCACCCGACAAAGGATGGAAAATATACTCCAAAGCATGTCATAAATCATGTAGAACCTTACAAGCAAAACGCATTGACCATAAAAATTGCACACGTCTTATCGTAGACAGATTTAATTACTATGTAGTTGCAAATTGCAGATTGTATAGCAATGTCTCACCGGTTTAATGCGCACCTCTTTTTCCCAACTGTTCTTTCTGCCTATAATACCAATGTAGACCTACTGCCTGTGGTTATGAAAGAAATCGCAAAACGAACAAAAAAAATTGCAATAAAAAATATATTTCACTGAAACCTGCTGCAGCTTTACTAATCGTAAATTAAGATTGAATGAGAGTGTAGACAGTAGACCTATATACAGCCTTCTATGCATACAGGAAAACCTCCCTATGCGCAATAGGCGGCACATAGGCACACGAGGTGCGCCGAGGCGCCGTCCGTGCGGCGCCTGTGCGCAATGCGCTTAGTTTTTTTCAGAAATTAAAAATGTAAAGAACGTTAAAAGGGAAAGAATGAAATCTTATTGTTCAATGAAAACAATGTCAAAAAAAATAGCGTCAAGTTCTTGACTGGGTCAAACAATTCGAGATACGGCGTATGATTTGATCGCTGCCAATTACCAATTGAATTACTTATATGTATATGCATTACCGTAAATGTGTTGGTTCGTATATTTCATACTCATTTCAAATATATAGAGACAAAGGGGAGTGGAATGGATTATTGAAAGAAATGAACCGACTTTTGACAGTTCGCACGTTAATGCTTTAGGTCTACTTTACATAGTATATGGTACCTGGCTTAACTTTTCTCACATTTCCAATCAGAAACGTCGGAAATCAACTATTTTGGAGATCAAACGCATAAAAAAGTTTTCGCCTGCTGCGCAAATCCGCATTGATTATTATCCCAATTCTCAAATTTTCACCCAAGAAAACGTCGAAAATAACTAATTTGGGAGGTCCAACTTGAAAAAAAGCATGTGTGCAGTGTGCGTATGATAGAAAATAATTTCGAAACAATCGAATAGAAAGTTGAAAAAATAGACCAGCACCCTTTTTTTCTGACTTAGGAAATATTTTTACTGTGTGTTGTAAATAAGTACTAGATGAGCCTGAAACCACACTCATGATGTGAAATGTGAAGTCATAATATGTAATATATAAAATATAGTCATGAAATGAAGACCTGGTTCTGGTTGGCTACCTCGCCTGTTCTGCCTGGACTTACTACATGGACGAAGGACCTTGTTACCTTATTAGATGTTATCGACCTGGCATGGGGCTCCCAGAAGTGCTTGTTAGGGTAGAGAAGCACTGGATGCTGGACTAGTTTCATTTCAAGACCAAATGCACTTATGACTTACGTTTGTGACTGTTGTGGATGAAAAGATCTGAGAGCCCTGAGTCCATGTCGCAAAATTGCCTGATGAGCCGACATTAAGAAGCTCCGCTACACAGTGATAAATAATGACTAAGCGTTTGGGAACTTGGGAAGTCGAAATATTCGACAGTTAAATGAGAACAAAGTTGAGTGTTTTTATTCAATTTTTGATTAAATACAGGAACTATTTACATCAACAAGAGACTTGGGTTTTGGCGGTACGTGAGAGGTAGTTTGTCTAGAACTGGGGCGATGGCGCTCTGCCTGTCCTTGGAATCTTGTAATTCCAGGTAGTCGCTAAAAAGCAAAGGACCGCGTTTAGTAATACGTGGTAATACATAGTAAATAATACATATGTACATCTAACGAGATGATTATAGCTTAATTAGACAGGTAGGCACACCTGACAGTAAAATATTTTTAAATCATATATAGTGGGTAAAATACATATCTATTCTACACATACTATGTACATACTACTCCACATTCCCGTCTTACGTGTACGAGTATGGCGAGATTACAATAAACACTTCACACGGAAAAAGATCAAGACTTTTCATGCTTTATTGCTACTTCTACGACGCTGAATCAGCTTAATTCAAACTCAAGCTGTTCTATCAGAATGTTTTGTGTTTATGTCATCTACGTTCATTGTAATCGACTGAATGCAAATATTAGCATTTGAGTCTTAGTAATTGTAATTAAGGAGGAAGAGTTAATTGACTTGAGCTCTCCTAGCGTGGTTACAAAGTGTACCTACAAGAAGTAGAGTCTATCTACATATATGTTAACTCCTCCGATACCTGCAGGAGAAGATAATTTTTTAAGTATATTGGTACCGAATATAGCTTAATACTGATCTCGATATTTGCTATATGTATGTAGTCTTAATAATTCAATTCTAATAAGAATAGCCCTAACGGGTCTTTCTTTCTTGCCCGTTTGTCTATAAAAGTATAAACGAAATGGGGCATTGGTATGAGCCCGTTGTTGAGGGATTTGTAGTAACAATAGGGGGAATTGGCAATGACGTGTCAGTGTACACTGGGTAAGTGGATCCTGCTACAAGACAAGCAACAGAGGTGTCGGGAAAAGTCAATCTCACACTTTCTCTTCGTTGAAAACTGAAAACAGGGACACCCGTGTAAAAAGGATCCATAGGTATCCATTGGATCTCGAGATTGGAAAGTGACTTGTGAATTTGATCGCTTTCCACATGTAGTTTTCCATCATGCACCCATCATATTTCTTATATGCACAGTTATCATATTGTTCCGCTCCTATTGTCCTATTCAATGCTAAATCAAACCATTTACTTGTTCAACTATAGTAACACATTTAACTACAATTCGTATACTTGTACCTTGGGTTTTCAATGGTGAAGATACTCAAGCTGACACTGGATCTGCCACAATACTAATCATTCTG
>JAQFZY010003260.1:0-10008 GCA_034696285.1 Hypogastrura burkilli | reverse complement strand
AGTGCGTCCATATACCGGTTATGAGGTTTCTTATTTGGAGTTTGGAGCTGTAAGCTGTAACTGTATTTCTATGTTCGAATAATGTCCTCGTAGGTTTAGGGCACCTCCTGCTTGTGATCGAAATGTGTGAAATAATTTAATTGAAAGAAGTACTGTATTTTCCGTATTTTAATTATAGGATTTAACTCCACTTATTTAGCCAGATAAATAAGGAGGTTCATAAATGGAGCAATTTTGATTTTGGTGCATAGAGAATCGTAATTATACGTATATTTGACCTTTAATTTTTCCTGTGCTTAAATGGACAGGCTTCGCCTGGAATTTGCATATTATATTACCAGAAAAGGGCTAAGTAGTACTGTGCTCATTGTGTTATTCAAGTGTGCACCTGTTGGTGTGTGTAAATGAGCGTCTTGAGCATAATTTTTGTTGGCGAAGATGAATGCTTGTTGTTGTTTGGAGTTTGATGATCAAAATCTCTATTTCCTAACGGGAATAATACGTCCTGCCCGCCATTCATATGCATACTAGCACCCCATAGAAGAATCCACCTGAGGAAAAGAAGGTGCAAACATATTTTTATGTACTGGGGCAACGATAATGTAGGTGGTGGACGGTAATTTAAAGGCCTGGTATGTACGTGTAGTAAGTAATTTAAGGCGCATACCAAATGGCCTCATAAAGGAGTTGGATAAATTCCTTTTGAGCTATAAGAAGGCCCATTCCACATTTCGGTAAATCCTAAGGTCTGAAGTGAGATCGTAAATTCCCCAAGGCTGGTCTCCGTAGCGGAACGCCGTTAATAATTATAACATTCAGAAGGCTGCATGTATTTGGGAGGTAAGGGAAGGTGTTAATATTGTGTACTACCTGTCCCTTATGATGAAGTAAGGCACACGGTCCTGTCCCACCAGCTCTTTCAGCCGGAACAGTAGCTAGACTCAAATCGGAATAAAGTACAGTCTCTCCGTCCTTACCTCACCTGCCAATGTATACTATACTATAATGCCACAATAATGTCCTTTCATTGCACTCAAATTAGAGCTGTCATATATTATTAGGGATTTTTTATGTCTCCCAACGGAATGCTCAAATGAAATGAGGAGGAGAAAGCGACGGGTAGCTTGAATTCCGCGTCTCTTTTTTCCCTCTTCGGCCCTCATCGCATCATCAGTCAAAACCAATAGTCACAGTTATTTTTGGTTCCCTTCTTGGACTGTGACGACGAAGGACAAAAAACGTGCCTAGCACTTACTCGGATCCCAGCACCACCGTCATCATGGATCCACCTGTGGCAGGAACAAGGAACAATGGGCCCGAGCCGTACACTTAAGTTCTGGCCTAATGCTGTCAGGTTGCCAACAAGCATGAGCCATGAGGTCTACAAATGCCGAGCAAAGTACTAACAGATTCCTGCGTTCAGTACGAAGTATTACAACTGTCTCCCGGGTTTTCATTGCAAGTGCCGACGGACTACCGTAAATACGGTTTTCAGAAAGGATATGTTTTAAAACAATTGGTATATTCTTACTACAAAATAATTTAAGAAAACAAGTTGGCGTTTATTCCAAGTAGGTATCATTTTTGTAAATGTTTGGTCTTTATGGCAGCGGGGTCGGGCTCATAATTCTCATTCGGTTCTGAAGCCTGAAAGCTGTATAATGTTTTCCGCTTATTATTATGTCCTGCCACATAGCGGACTGGATACATTGTGTGAATCGAAGGGGGTAGCTGGGTGGAAGGGGTAGGTCCCGAAATCCTCATTGTTGAATTTGGCCTGAGTACATTGTACTTTGCCTATAGCATCATCTCTCCTATATTTTGGATTCCACCTCCGGCGAAAGTAGGCGTCGTAGGTTGGTTGCCAAATGGACACCTGAATACTGTCATCAAGCCTATTGTTAACGCTGTCCCAATATTTGGCGTAAAGTTAATTCGGGTACTAACTACGACAGGAGGAGCTCACCTGAGCTGAGGTAACTCTCCTTGGTCCTGATGCTAGTAGTACGGGATTCCGAGGGTACATTGAATCAGCCGTGCTACTACTACTATTACTCCGCTTGTTCCAACCCTTTGGGATAGGAATCTCGTTTCATTTCTCTATTTTTTGAATGCAGTCCAATGGTAATGTGCTTTTGGAAGGGATGAGGAGGACGACGGCAGGGCAGGGTGAGTGAACGAGTACGAGTGAATGTATTATAAAAGGTAGTCCGTGCTCTCTCTATAGGATTCTCCTACTACATATAATCCAAAGGAAGAAAAAATCCTCCTATATTATCCGCTGGGCTAGGATTGAAGCCGCTCCTCAGCATCCCAACCTAATCCCACGTCCCTGCTGCATCTCTCAGCTACTCCTAGGCTCATTTGGGTTCATATGGGAGGTCCAAAAACCAAACCAACTGGATTATGTATACGAGATTTTTCCCACTAACTACTACTACGTACGTAGGGATTTGGCTGGGAGACAGGCTCCCCTTCAAAGGTTACACTTCAGGCTTAGTTGCATTTCAGATGATCTGACTGAGACAGGGCCAGACCAGAGAGAGAGAGAAAGCGAAATTTAGTGTGTCTAGATTCAGGTCTAGGAAAGGCTTATTTTCCCAAGGCCCGTCTGCCTTAATTGAGTTATATAGGGAATTTAAAAACTCCGAACGTAGGGCTCGAGTCAAGTACACCTTGGGTCGGGATCTGAGAAGGCTATCCGATTTCATGATTCATGATAGTGTTATTTAAACCCCCTCAGCCCCGTGTCCCAAAAGTACAGTGTGGTTGAGTTCTGAGTTCCCTACCCTCCTGCCTCCACACTTGAAACACTAATCGCCAGTGTGAGTTTTGTTCCCCAACTAACACGTGTCTGTGGTGTCGCTGGCTCAATTTGTTTGACACTTTTGGAACACATCATGTAAAGTGAGGAGTTTGAAATTTTGGATACGAAGAGCCAAGTATCAAAGAACGGGAACTCCATTCTGAGGTATAATATTTCTAAATATATATTACGAAACTTTTGATTCGTCAAGTTGGACTCGAATTCGTAATCCTATTATTGTCTTGCTACGCGTTTGGTATCTCTCGGAGTTAATTAGTGCTTCGGAACAATGCCTACTTTTATATAAGGGAAGAAAAGAGAAAAAGTGAAACTTTTGCGTTTAGAGCAACTTGGAATCAAAATAAGTGTATGTGTACTTGGGCCTGGGTTTTTCCCAAAGTTGAGAAGTTCTGGCTAATTGTTGGTAAAGTCCTTCTGCACTGTATCACTCGTCTGACTTGGTGCAAGAGTACCTGGGGCTCGCTGCTTCTACATATGAGTTAAATCTTAATGATATTTTTAGATTAAAAGTAAACTTCAAAATTCAAACTATGAAATGATCAGGACGTATGTCAGAAAATTCAGTCCCTCCTTGTTTACTGTGGTTTACTGTATGAAGGATTATGTACCCTTTTTACAGAATTTATTCCTCCGCATGTGCTTATGCAAGTATTCTAATTTTGGCATTTAGTTTTCGTCTTGAATTTTACACTTGAACTGTCGGATACAGAATATGCGTAACAGGTAGTGTTTAACATTAATGAAGCTATAAATTCGTTGGGGAAAATTATTTAAATGGCCTACAGGTTGTTGCTTCATATGTGAAGGCCTCCTGGCTACATTATTATGCACCACGGCCCATACCTTAATGCTCAAGTTCATAAACTCTAATCTCAGCATAATTTTAAAGGTTGAACACCTGTGCTCAAGGCTCAAACCTAAGCAACCAAAAAGTTGATCCTAAAGAATGTGTTTATATCTTCTTGATTCAATTTTAAAAAATGAATAAAATAAAGTATACTTTCAAAGTAGGTACCTAGACTTTATTTACACACAACGTAACGAATGCAGCAGAAATGCTTTCAGCCTCGAAACTCTCCAGCTACGCAGCCTGTTGAACCCTTCCTGAGGCAGACCACACATTTCTAAAATCTTCCTCCGGCGTTGAAGCTCTCCTGAAATTACCGTGATTTGTGTCCTAGTCCACCGTAAAACGTGAATTACAAACTGGATTTTTTTGGAGAGGCCGGGTGCGTTGACTAGCATGTGTAGACTAAACTTGCATGTAGTTTTTGGCTATGAATCTTATTAGTCTTAGCCATGGGCTCAATGTGTTTGAACTCAGTGCGTACGCATATGTAGTAATGCTTGAATGATAGAAGTCTTTGCTGTTCCTAACAAATCTTGAACTTGGATTTTCTCTTCATAAAGACTCAGCCTTTTGCCCAGACTCCCTTGCTGTATGTATATGTACACGTGCTTAGAACTTGTTTTGCTTGGGTCTTTCCACCCTTACCCCTTGTCTTCCATCTGTTTTTCCTTGAGCTTGAGGCATGAACCTGATAGGAGGATCCCATATTATTATTAGCAAGGAATTTGAGTAGTATTTTGTCTGGGGTCCATGCCGAAAAATATTCCGATAGTATAAGTAATAAGTGCAGTAATAATATGGGGAGACAGTTAAAAGTTAGCAGAACATTGGGTGCTGGTGAGGAAGCTGACAACTCGGATCTTTTCTCTGGCCCCTCCTTGATCTTTCGCAGGCCTTTCCCACATGCGTCTTGCATCCAGGTCCTCTGTGCTAAGAGCTGTTTAAGAAATTAGGAGAGTGGTTAAGTGGAAACTATCCCGCTACTGGCTCCATCAGTTCCTGAGTTTGCCCATTTTAAATAGCAGATTATTCATGTGTCTGCTTGGGTTTGGCATTAGATCCTCTGGATTTGGGCCCCGTTCCTTTTTCTGCGTCTGCCTCTGATGGGATTCTAAGATTAAATATTGTAGGAACCTCTCCCGCGGACTCCTTATGTTGTACTTATAATACCGCTACTACTGGTCCTGTTCCAAATATAAAATGGAAACGGGGGATCCCGTACACTTCAAAAGTGTTCCATTGCAGTTTGCACCTCGGCTCCTGGTCCCTGGTGTCTGGCCCGGTTTTAGTCTGGCACCTATACGGGATATGTCGTGTTCGTACGTCTAGGCAGAGCATCTTCTTTTGGATGGGGAATATAGTAGGTACATATACATAGGTTATGGTTTCAGCTTCATTTCAGATTTGAGTCCGTCCTATATTATTACTTTCCCTTTACGTTTAAAAAAGTGAAAGTAAGAGAATGGGTTACGTAAGAATGACCTGGAAAAAAGCTACAAGGTAGGAGTAGAAATGTGTACTTAATCGACCTCAAGGCTATTCTTTTTTGTATTCTCCATAATTTTTGTTTTTCTTTGATAAGCTTGACGGATGAGCTTTGTCACTCTGTATCCTCCAACTACTAATGATTTTCTTGCGGAGTCGGACCTGTTTGCTTTCTAATCTTCCTCCCATTTTATAAACCTCTGGCTTATCTGGACTAAACAACTGACATTCCTGTCCCAGTCTCAGAGAGACATTTTTTCTGGACCACTCTGAGTCATTATTTGGGAATAAGGGCCAATGGAAGTTGCTTTTAATTCATTTCCAAGATCAGAGCTGGAGAGCTCTCAAAAGCATCCCCGGCCTATCTATCTATACTCCCTGCCCATGAAGAGGAAGTTGTTGGGAACTGGGAACGTGAGTTGTTTTTGTAGTTAAGTGGACGGAGGAGGAGACGATAAGAAGAACATCCTATCTCTATCTCCCACCAAGTATTTAACCATCTTAAAAGGCTCATTGGAAATTGAGAGTGAAAGAAGGAATTAAGTCGCAGTACTAGTATGATTCAGTTTTTTTGGGGTACTTTTTGAAAGTAATTTTGAGTTTCGAAGCATTTTAATCCTGATTCCGAGGCCGCATTTGCATCTGGCAGAGAGCATGATACTCATTTCCATGAGGCTGACCCTGATTGATGCGTCTCATATTTTGATGATGTTCCTGCCAGACCCAGCCTGCTCCTGTCATGTTACCAGTATTAAGTCCCTACATGGGGATGGGGATCTTAAGTTGACATTTCATTTTCCTCCACGTGCTGGGATGCCAGGCGAGTGCATGGTGGTGGGAAGGCCTTTATGAGATTAGCTCTCCACTTGTCAGCAGTAAGAAGTTTAAAGGGTGTGGATTTAAATAGAAAATCCATAAGAGGATCAAGATCTGACGGTGGTAGGCTCCGAAAACTCTGTTTTGAAATGTTGTGGGTTTCAAGACGGAGCAGATTTCGAATGACAGCTGAGTGGAGGGAGGCTGACAATGAGACAATTAAGTAGGAGTGCTAGAGCATCAATCAGGGCTCGAGCTCTGTTCCTCTCATTTAAATAAATAGCTGGTAAACAGAATCAGGCCCGGATGAGTTTCATTGCTTTTACGTAAGCTCAAAACTGTAGAAATGGAGTAAGTAGGATTGCCAAAGAGTCCTCTCAAGGAAGGCGAATAACAATAGGAGGGGGGAAATAATAATGACACGAAATTGGGTCTCCAGTAGTGGTTCAAGTCTAGGATTTTGTTGAGGATGGTTTTTGAATGTCTCCCAAAGCGGACTCACTCAATGTCAAGTCGTATAATTCTCATCTTGACTTGACTGAGCTCGTGATCGTAAAAGTTGCCTGGAGGACCCATGAGATGATCTCTTTTTATTTTTACTCTGAGGAATTTATGAAAGGTGTAATGTATTTAGGTGTGCTGGGAATTGACACGCCATTGTTATGGAGCTCCAGAACACTTTTGAAAGTAGAAGGAAACCTGTAATTCATGGTCTAGAGGCTAAAGGGCATTTGGCAAGGAAATAAAGCCCTAGACTATATGGGTCCCTCTTGTGCACAATTATGTGGCCTAATGAATTCAGTCCTAAAACTTGCACTTTTACGATTCCGGAAGAAATAAAAGGCAATTACAGTTTTTTGTGGCTGGTTGACTCTGTTTTTTTGTTGAATAATATGAATTCCTTTAGTGTAAAGGAAGGATATTGGAGTCTTCAAGAGCTCCTTCCTATGCACTTAAAGTAGGTATATGAGAGAGGGAACCAGTTTTCATATATTTAACTTTTGTTGTTGTGCATTCCCGTCGCATCCTACTGTACTGTAGATGCTTAGATTTTCTCAAGGCCCTATTCCCAGCAGTCATTCGACAATCACTCTCTTCTTGATACCTTCTTGATGATTCCGTGACTGATTCCACGTATACCTCCCAACCCTTCGTGGAGAGAGACAAATGAGTGAAAGCAGGAGTAAATGGGTCAGTCATGGTTTTCAAGTTACGAAAGGTTGCATCCTTCCAAAGAGTCCTTACTATATGGGACTAGGAAGGACTCCGCTCTTGGCAGATGATGAGCCTGGGCTCTTTTGAGTAGAAAGTAGGCCTGCCGCCTGGATTTGATTCAGTACTGGCTGAAGTATGAATGTGTGCAAAAAAAGTGAGCTCGAGCCCTCAATCGATCAGCAGACGATGACTGAAGCTATTGATTTTGCCAGACCTTCCAGTGACTTAGAAATGCATTGGGCACATGCACATCTGAATGATTTTCTCTTTCTCGACTTGTCACTGACACTGAAAATTCCAGAATTCCGGTAATAGTCCTCAAGTGTCTCCATGTGATTTTCGTATTATTTGGCTAGAGTATGAATTATTTAGAGTGTTTTTGTTTTTTGTTCAAGCTCACAATTTAATCTACAACATAGTACATACATAGTAGGTACTATTGTACAATGTATTTTATTTGTATTTATGCCTGATTAAGTAGGAGTTTGCACATGAGGGGAACAAAGTGAGACGTTAGGTCCTACCTCCTTGTGATTCCTCCAAGTGTCCTTGTGTCATTTTTTTCCCTTCAGAGGAAATTGTATTTACATGAGGACAGGAAATCAAATAGAGAGATTGATTTGACGTTTTTCTCTGGTGCTAAGAGAAAGGCGAGTGTGCTCAATCCTCAAATTATTCTAGACTAATGCTGTATCTCTTCTAGCTATCTCTTCCAATGGGCTGACAGCCTATTTATTCTATATGTCGTATACTCCAACCACTTTTGCGGAATTTCTAGCGAGACCTGACCCAGCTTTGATCTAGGTCTCTCCTTCTCTGCATTTGTAATCCAGCGGCTAATGAGTAATGATGTGATTGATGGTTGTTTCCTTGAGCCTCTTTTGTCCTGAACTCAATTGTCAATCTGATTGGGGGAATGATTTATACCTTCGAGTTTTTGACAAATTTTGCAATACCTACGGCGAGTTGGCTGGGGAAGTTTTCGCCAGGTTATCTGAGGAGAGGTTCATTAGTCCACTTTTGGTGGAGGAAGGTAGATAGGTAATAGGAATAGCGTAATAGGTTATGCAAGGGGAGCAAAATTAGTTGTGACAAACGGCGTTGGAAGGGGCTTTGGAAGATGAATAGAGTCCCTAGGCACAACGTGAATCTTATTTAGTTTCCTGATCCGTCCATAAAGAAGAGACCCAGAGGAAATTGTAGAGAGGATTAGAAACTTTTCTCGAACAACAAACAAAGTGTCCCCTGCCTACTAATCCTCACATTTTAAGTCTGCACATGGATTCTTCCAATTTCTCACTCGTATCATGCCCAGAATACGTGGGGCCCCTGTCTCTACAACATTCTTCCCAGTTTGGGATTCCGTATTGATCCCGTTCCTCTTGGCACTGGTCTAGTTTCCATAAGGCGGATCCTGTTCCTATGGAAGGCCACCCTTTTCCAAATCAGAAAGTAAAAGTTGAGGGGCATAGATAGTAGATACTAGACCAGATTGTACACAATGTAATGAAAGTCCTTCAGCTCTCGAAATATCCCCATCGAAGGTAGTCTACGTGTAGATGCACTTTAGATTGGGATCAGGCCGGAGTCACAATGCCAATTGAGGAGTCACGAGGCGGATGTGTAGAAGGGTTCCCTTACCTGCATTGTTTTATTAAATACTTATGAGTTGATGCTAGAGAGAGTTTCCCAATGTTATTGTATACAGTCTCTTTTGGTTGAGGAGCGAGAGGGCAGGCAGGGATAATACGAGACTAATTCTTTTCTTAGGGCTCGTCCTGCATTATGCATTAATATTCGAGTTGCTTAATTCAGGTCTGAGATTTGGTACTAGGGATGATAATTATGATTCAGGCTTCAGGACCCTCTGCCTCCGCCTATTCTTAGTCCTCCCTTCACGCTCTTCAGCTGAAGTGTGCCTGACGATGATGGAATTATAAGGATCCACAATGATGGTGGGCGTGTAAATGGAGTTTCCAACTCCAAGTTTCCAAACTTCCAAACTCCCCTCGACGTGGGCCGGAGAGAAAGAATAATTAATCAAGATTCGGCTCTATATTTAGGAGACTTTAATTGGGGCTCCCCTGACGTCAGCCCCTATTTGTTTTTCCAAAGGGCATCTCTCCCAGTGCCCCTTCCTGTCAGTTCCTTCCACAGGGCCTGAATGTGATTAGACAAGCCAGAAGAAGTTGAGGGGGGACCTCTGCTGATATTCGAGGATCCTTGTGTCATTGTTCGTTTCGGTCATCTGGGCAGTGGGCCGGGTGTGACGAGCGGGGCCGGCTCTTATCTAATTTAGTCTAATGATCTTGGAGATGGGTTTAGGATGGGACGGAGTCGTAGTCATAGTCATGCTATCATTCATTAAAGGCTCTCCTAGCCTTCGCAATAGTTGAGTCCTCCTAAATGGAAAGCATACAAGATTGGTGAAATATAAATGGGAATGATGACAGGAGTGGGATGCATGGGCCTAGTTGAGGCGGGAGGCTTGTAGTTGTCATCTTGAGACAGGAATGAAGCAGGAGCAGCAGCGGTATGGGAGCCCCATTTATTCTAATCAAGCCGTCCTAGGACCCAAACGACGCCTCTCTAAATGAGGTGAGAGGAAATGACTGTGGCGAAACCGTTTTCGCTAGGGTCATCAATTCAATTCAAATGCATGTCTCCATTGTCCGGGCCCATCGAGATCACGTGGTGGAATACATTACGGAAGGAGGATCATGATTAGGGGAATGATTGGAAGGGAGATTCTATTTAAAAGTTTAATCCCAAGACCACGGAATGGTTTAGAAAGTTAAGGAAATCTGTGCTTGAG
>JAQFZY010003259.1:0-10009 GCA_034696285.1 Hypogastrura burkilli | reverse complement strand
AACGGTTTTTATGCGTCTTTAATTTTTCGCGTACGTTTAGCCGTTTTCCCGCAATCTAGCGGCGAAGAATTTAGGGGGGGGCCCTAAAAGCATATCCTTCGGAACGAACATTTTCCACCTTTTACCTGTTTATTTACATGGAAAATGTTGTTGTCATGGGGGTTTCACTCAGGCAAAAATGGATTTTTAAGATCTTCTGCTTCCTAGGATATGGATCTCTCTACAGATCAAGGGCAGAAGATGTAGAGAAAGAGAGAGAAAGGAGGGAAGATGAGAAGTTCAGGGGCTTATTCTTAGAGGGTCTTATCTCTCATTGATAACTTAAGTTCCGAATTAAAAATAATTAAATTTAAATAATACGGTAGACCTGATTGGGATTGGGCTAACGTTTTAGATAAATACGTTCACCATGAGTTTGGAATTACTATCTTGAACTAAATTACAGTAAACTATATTCTGTACTACAAATACATTTCCGTAGCTGTATTTATGCACCAAACTTTATCTTAGCATTTAGCAGTGGGTTTGGGATTTAAGAACGTCGTGTTACTGTAAGCATATTTTTTTCTAAATTGGATATTGGAACTTCAAGACTTCAGGGTTCATTCTGATTGACACTTTCCAGCCTTGGAAATCAAAGTGCATGCTCAATATAATCACAGAAACGATTTTCCACGTTTTGTTAACATATACCTACGTAGTATATTTTTACTACGTACTACTATACTACCTATTATGCCATAGAAATAATTTGACAAAAAATGCTGATGTTAGCGTTTAAGTATTCCTGGAGCATCTAGCATCTAGCATCCTTTCAGGTTTGACGAATAACTGACAATTTCTTCTGTATAATCAATACTGCATTATTACACATAACGTATTATACAGAATAAGGTTTCCAGGTTAGTTATGTTAATGTTTTGGATGACGCGAATTATTTGAGAAAATTATCCGAAATGAAAGCCTGAAGATTGAAGATCCTAGTGTGGACAGTGGATTCTGACTTTGCCCCAACCGTTTTCAAGGCGGGAAATGAGAGAACACTTGAAATGTGTTGTGCCTTCCAGTTTGCCAAGTGATTTTAATAAGAATTTAATGTGGTTGTTGGTCACTGACAAATCAGGATTTTGTCATATTATGATCACTGTTTTCCTTTAAACGGTTAATCATCGCCTTAAAAATAGACAGGAGCACCTAAAGTGACAAATAATGGACAGGAATTGTGGAGAAGATACAGAGACTATGGAGATGCTCGAGGGTACTGAATTTAACTCATAAATTATTTTTAAAATGCTTAAAATGTATATGATTTGTTATTTTGACTTAGGTTTTTAGTCGTGTTATGTTCTTTCTCTTACTCGAGCAAGAAATTAAACTGACGAGATTAAACTGTACATCGGATTTAAGGATGTTGGATGTGTCAGTTATATTAATTTAATTTATTCCATCCAGGTACTATCCATGCCATCTCCCACCGTGAACAAATAGAGAGTGACGAGGCTGAAGAAGACGGAGAGAAGTGTATTTGTTGTATGGAAATACTTCCAAAGTACAAGTGCCCCACTTGCTACCTCAAGTAGTAAGGCTCGTATTACAAGTTATAATCATAAGCTTTTGTCTAATTGTAACATTTAGGCAGTGACTGGAATTGATATAAAATATATTTACGTAGGTACTTGTATACTGCCTAAAAGATACCTATATATAGGTATAGGTACTATAAATTGTGGGTTTTATTTAACTATTCGTGCTCGTGCTTAATGTGAAACTGTGAGGTGAAAATTGAATGGATTCTGTATAAAATAAATTATATATGTATAGATTTCTGCTCTGACTCTAACATGAATTTATTATTCCAGTTGTTCGGTGAAGTGTTGCAAGGATCATAAGGTAAACGGCACATGTGTTACCCCGTCAGACCTACCTAAAACCCAAGAGACTTTTGAAATTGGAGCCGACGCTAGAACGGACCGACGACAGGAGGAATATGAATTCCCTACTAAGGACACGGTTCCTGTACGGAAACTATATAAACTGGCTCGACGAGGTAAGTAGCTATGCCTATTAAACTTACATTTAGCCGTTAACTTTTCAAAAAACTTTTATTTCTGCCAACTAGATATTCAGGTTCAATTGAAACACTTCCTGTCAAGTAAAACAGTGAGAGATACCATTCTACGACTAGATATCTGCGAAGAAGCCGATGCAGATAGGGAGTTCGAATCCGTCATGAAGTGTACAGAATTTGCAGAATTTGCAGCATTTGCCACAGATATAGTTACTAAGTCAGATGACGAGGAAGATCAGGAAACCGATGATGATGTCTGAAATATGAAACATTTACATTAAATCAGTTTGACCTACGTCCTGTGTACAGTTACGTGCAGTTTAAAATGGAAGCTTTTCCTTTTATAATTTATTTTGTATACATCTGTTTACGAGTAATATAAGTACATACATAAATTTACTGTGAATATCTTCTTCCTTCTCCTTGGTAAGAACTCAATAATACAATAATGTTAAATGAGTAATTACAAAGTTGGCGCTTTCAGAGCCTTATTTACTTTATATATCTTATACATTTACATATATATTTATCCGCCTTTACTTTAAGCGGTTGAAGTAAGGAACACGCCCCACTATGTCGCCTCCTGTGTAGCATCCTTTTGCAAAGACTCCTTGTCGCCTCCCACATGCAGCAACGACGGCTAACGCTTCTTTCGTATTGTCGTCTGCCCCTGTCTCTTCCACTACAGTAGAAGAACATTATACAATCTCAAATTTTTCCTTGTAGAGGTTACTTTATAAGTTCATATATGTAGGTATTTAAGTAAGATTGGGTCAGGCTACAGCGTACCCAAAGTACGAACTAAATACCTCCTAACCAAACTGAACGTTGAATTAATTGAACCTAACTTTTTGAGTACTTACCTACATAGTTTCGACACATGGAGATTGAGATTTGTGCGCATTATCAAAACTCCATTTCGTGTCGATTTGTTGAAACTACTCGAAAAGTTAGGTTAGGCTACTACTACGGAGATAGGTTAAAGATGTAGTGATGTCGATACGAGTACAGGGAATTTACTTCTGAAGAGACAATACAACAAAGGTAACTGTAAGTCGCCGCTGTGCCGTCCTGGAGGCGACAATCGCAGGCTAAGATTAGCATTACAAAGTCCGTAGTACTCGTTTATATCAAAACTAACCAGTGAGGTCTCCTTCGAAAGATATCACCAACTTCTGTACAACGACACTATTCTGGTTGACCTATATGACGTTTCATTGGCCTGGGAGTGGTCGCAGAACGTAGCTGGCTGTGATTTTTAAGGTGTCGGACATAATTCAAGAACCACTGAATCGATTTCAAAACGGATTTCACCAGTCGATTCTTAATTTTGACCCAGAGTGCATAAGCCAATAAGACATAGGCGCCGCAGGTGGAGATTAGAAATCAAGGTCAACCTCCTTTAAATGTTTATAACTCTGGAACTGCAGGATCCATTTGAACACGGTTTTATATATATTCAATTTCTCATAATGGCGAAGCGTACATGCGCTGTGCTCTTAAATCATTCAGGTTAATGGTCAAGCTCAAGGGTTAATTAAGCAAAAAATCATCGCATCAATTTCAAAATGGCTTGTTCCAGTAATCGATTTCTCATATTATGATGTTGAAGGGATCGTATCCAAGGTCAAAGGTTCAAGTCTAACTTTACTACCTTCAACTGCTAACAGATACACATGACACACTGGATGGGGTTTGGATTCAGAAACAGTTTTGGCGATGATTCCTAGTGGTGTGATGCTTAAGACGTCGGGTCAAAGGTCAACGTCATAATATGTCTCTGATCTCTGACGTCACACAATGTGACACTCACTCCGTTCACTTCATTTCTCTCCATGAAGCACTGCTAAGTTGCGCATTGAAGCGTCTTTAATTTTTTTTTTCACAACGAATTCCTATAGGTATGAAACTCAACAAGTCGATTGTAGGCATATGACCAATATGGAAGCCCAACTACAGGCTTAAGGGGCTTCCGGGCTGTTGACCTTATATGACCCATCAGAGCATATAATGAAGAGTTAGAACTCAGCATACTGCATTTTTGAAGCACAACTGGAGCGTCATTCAGCACCTTACGAAACTTACATACTTTCACGATTCAGGACAGATCGCGCATTCGACATTTTCCAACTGAAAAATAGAAAAGACCCATAACCATTGTTCGATACGCTTTGGGCTATTTGTATTTCATATATTTTGTCCATTTAGAGGCAGCATTTGGTACTACGCCAGTTCCCAGTTTTGTCCAACTGTTAGTCCTACTCACCCCTACTCCAATAGACACAATTTAAGACAAAAAAACTGTATAGAACCATGTATGCACATGAAGGCATGTTCTAGAGTGAATATTGAGCGATTGAGCTGAGTTAATCCCTATGGATTCTCACAGCTCATTTTCTGTGCCAAAGCCGACCAGCGGAATCCAGAGCGGAATGCTGAGGATGGAAGAAGTGTTTTAGTTCTGATAGTCATTGACAAGACGTGTGAATGGGAGGAGGGGGATTTGGAACGCAAATTGGATCATGCTGATTTTAAAAGGGTCCTCCGGAATATTTATTTAAAGGGAGACAAAGGAAAGAGCCTGGATTAGGAACTTCGCCCTTCGCAGAGCTCTTTGCCGCGGAGCCCTGTAATAAGATCACTATTTATTAATGACCGTTAGATCATCTTTGGGAACTGTTGGATATGTCGCCCGTCTGTCCCTCGGTCACCCACTGGAAAAATCCGTCAAGTTGCATACAAAACACGTCCCTAATAGTCATTAGTTCACAACGGCTTATGCGGGTGGTAATGGTAATGTCGCTGGAAGTCTAAGGTAGGCCAGTTTTACGATTTTGCTGCACTCATTTTAGGTGACGGGTTGGCCGTCAGAGGGAATGGGCTCACCTTCTCCTAACACTTTCCTATTGAGCAGCAGTAATTTTTTTTGGAGCGCCTGAGAAAAAAAAACCTCGCTTGGTAGTAGGCGTCAAATATGAGTCATGCGCACAAGGGTAGGCGTAGGAGACTGAAGAGGGTTTTTCGAGGCGTGGGGAATTTATTTTTTCTCAGGCGCTCCAAAAAACAGTACTCCTGCTCAATCGTAAAGTGTTAGGAGAAGGCGAGCCCATTCCCTCTGACGGCCAACCCTTCACCTAAAATGAATGTAGCAAAATCGTAAAACTGGCCTACCTTAGACTTCCAGTGACATTGTGTAGTAGAACTTGATGCTACTGTTCTAAATAAAACAGGACCAAACAGAGGCAAGACTGCTTGGATACAATTTTGTGGAAAATAGAATTTAACGGAGACGATTAATGCGGATTAACCAGCCAACCTCAAACATAACCAAAATTAACCTCAGCCGTATCTTTTTAAATACCTTTCCAAGAATTAAAATTTGTTTTGGCAAGAGGATACCAGTTTTACATGCCATTCATTATGGTGTGACGCATCTCCAATTATATCGGATCGTCAGAAGTGAATTTGCACACCTTGTTATTATCATACCTGGGCCTGGCTATATGGATACGCTCGCTCATCATGATTGTTTTCCTAAGTAGAAGCCGTTGAACTTTTTGTTTTGAGTATCAGTTTGTGTATCATGTCACACGGGTACTGTCACTTGTGTGTAGGAATCTCAGACCAATTAAAATGTGGACCGTATATTGGTTTAAGTTTAACATTTATCTGTTGTCTGTGTGATTATTACGACTTTTCTCAATAATTTTACTACTTACAACCTTTTTTGTTTACATATGTGGGTTAGGCTGTTACACAGTATAGGTGATCGAGCTCACAGTTTGCGTACATTGCTTGTTTAGATTACTTATACATACTTAGTTACACATTTCGAGGTAGAGAATTAAGGTATATGAATGAAATTCACTTTATTTTAATAGTTATTATGGCACATATATACGTTACGGTTCAGATGTAAATTTCCACAGTCCGGAAATATATAGTCCGGTCTGGATATATATCGAAGCAGATACATATGAACCAGAGTCTGAAGCTGACCTATCCCTCTGCTACTACTTTACAACCCTGAAATCAGTAGGCAATTCCTGGATTTAATTGCTGCCATTTGAAGATAGACAGAACCTTTACAATTTATAGTATTGCTGGAACCCTTGTATCAAGGCTTCGACTACTTGTACCAAGACTTCGATTACTTGTATCAAAGCTTCGAACACTTTAATCAAGGCTATCGAGGTTCCTATCACTTGTTTTAAGGTTTATAAGTCACTTGTCAAAGCTTTGACTACTTGGATAAAGTTTTTTTTTATCTTTTTATCAATATTTTGATTGCTCGTTCTAAGGCATCGAACTCTTTACCAATACCTTAATTACTTATCAAGGTCAAGCTTTAAATTACATATCTCAAGGCAAAACCTATATAGGCTTAAGTAATCGGATATGAACAATTTTTAAAGGATCACCTGAATATTAATAAGCGTTTAAGACATTTAACAAATAACAAGGCACATTAAATTCATATTATTTCATGGTTGTAAAGTAGTAGCGGAGTGAGAGTTCGGCTTCCACGTTGGTTTATATGTAGGTATCTGCGGTTCATATATCCAGATATATCCATAAACAGCCTGGATACATCTAGTGCGATACATTTGGACCGTAGTAGTAGATACATCTGGACCGTAACATATATCCGTAAAAGCCTCAAAACCCATTCCATCCACAATTAATCCCCAATGGGTTTAATCAATGCATTTTCGATTGTGTACGACTTAAGTCGAATCCTTTCGGCGTTTCGACCAGGACTCTATAATGAGCTATGTCAAACCCAGCAGAAGAAGGGTTGCCTCGGTTGAAAACTGACTCCCGATCCCGACCCAATTGACCAGACACAGTTGAGCCTGCACTGAGTCTGTCGCACAATTTTTCTAGAACGTCAACACGGAACTGACCATAGGGTTTGATTCCAAGTACTGTTTCATGACTAACACGCTTTAACAATGAAATAATGCGCTGTATTGATCTAATGCCCAGTAAACTTGTTCCGTATTTACTAGAAAGGTCAACGACCCCACCAAGTCCAAGAACAGGAACGAGCTTGGCCTACTTTCGGCGTATTGGGCTCAACTTAATACTTCCTGGGACCTCGTTTGTTCGTTCTCTGTAGAGAGCATGAATGGTTGACAGATCCATTTTCCCTCTTTTAACTTCCTCCGAATCTAAAACTTTTGAAGTGAGCGAAAGGCATCAAAATGGGTTCTCAACGTCGACAGGCTTTGGTCCTGCTATTCCTTACCGTCTCCTCCGCCACTGTGTCAGCCAATACAGGGAAGACCCAAGTTTCTGGTCGAAGCATTGCAGGGCAAACAGGGACAAGTACAGCTAAGCCAGGAAGTCCACCGGCTGGAGTAGCAGAAACTGGGAAGCCATTCCTCACCCCGCCCGGCGCCTTTGGTAAGCCCCGCCACCATTTTAATTCCAAGCCTTAGATGTCCAACTGGTTCCCTTGTCTAATTGTTTTTCTAACATTAGGCAAATCCATCATGAGCCTCCTCGAGGTCCCTAAGAACGTGTCGGAGGACCACTACTTTTCGGAAAGTGAGTCATGGTACGTAGAAACGGCCGAGCCAGAACGGCATAAGCATTCTATTTGGTCTTGCAGTTGAGCTGGAGCGCCTCTGCCCGCCCGGGAACACGGAGATCCTGAAGAGCATTCCGAAGGAGATGCACTGCTCGACGGGGAACCTTGACTTTTGGTATCAGCGGTGTCGGTGTCACTACGTGAAGATCATTCCCTGCCCACCGTGCCCTGAGGACTCTTCCACGACGTCTCCGAGTAAGGGGCCCGGTGGGCCCAGTGGGTCCATCGGCCACGGCCTCCCGCACTTCATCCTTGGCTCTCCGCACAACAACTCAACTATCGTCTACCAGATCCCCATTGGAGAGAACAATGCCGAGAACGGGACGGCCGGAGACTTTGCCACGGCCAACAAGTTCAATGTCTACAACTCGGCCGGCGGAATCGTCAATCTATACTTCTACCAGACAGGGCAGCAGCAAATCATTACGCCGCCTATTGAGAAGGACGCGCCAGAGGCTGGAACCACCAACGCCACAACTACGAGTAGTACCCCACTCATCAGTAAGCTGAGTGAGGCTCTGAGGAAAGGGAAGTAGGAAACGGCGTCATCTCCTATTAAATAGCTTATTCTAATTACCTATACTTGAGTTTCCGGACGAAACTTATTTGGCGAAAATTATGGTTAACTTAAGTAGCAAAATGGCATGAGATCGTACGCGTGTGAGAACTAATCTTAGTTGACTAATTAAGATGATGTAATAAAGAGTATGAAACTATCTCAATTCGGCCTGATGGAGATCCAATGGCTGTCATTATCATGATCTCTAAAATGTAGAATTGTCACTTCGTCGAACTCACTGCGTCGAAAGTTTTGAATGTCGAATCGTTTGAATCTTGAATAGTTGTAATGTCGAAAGGCTTTAATGCTGAATTGTTGTAATGGCGAAAGGCTTTAATGTCGAATCGTGCCTAACCTTACCTAAGTAACCTAACCTAACTTAACCTAACTAACTTAACCTAACCTGACTAACTTAACCTAACCTAACTAACTTAACCTAACCTAACTAACTGAACCTCTAACCCAACCTAACCTGACATTTAAACAATTCGACATTCAAACCCTTCGATATTCGAACTTTTCGACGTTCAAACGATTCGACATAGTGTCATAAACTTTCCGCGTAGTGAGTTCGACGAAGTAACATTTCGACATAATGAAGGGGAACCATGGATTCCTTTCAATTTTCCTTTTGACGAGACGTCGTATTTAAACATGCAAAGGAATTGAATTCAAATAAAGCCTATAGCTATAGAGTACAGATAGTATATGTATAAATCATAGGATATTCCTCGGTGGATTTGAGCTCTCCAAATACTATGTTTCAGCAAATGTCAATACAATAGTTGGAGGCGTAAGTGTGCTTTAATAGGAGAGAGGAGCTTTCATTTAGAAGAGAGGCGGAATTAGATGCCGGGCGAATACACAATTATTGAAGACCTCCTCCTCATTTCCATAAGCAAACAGAGGGCTTGTGCTTGTTAGGTCCTTAGTCCCGCTTCCGCCTAAAACCCACGTTTCCAGCATTACCTTTTCATTAAATGGGAAGTATCTACAAATATTGTAGGAACGGAGACTCTTTTATTGGGAAGAGGACGTAGAGATCCCTGGATGTCGTGTCATTGGAAAGGAAGGAATTATTCGAAGTAGAAGCGGATCCTGAGGAGGCCTGCCTGCCTAATCTGAGCTCCCTCGGCCGGAAGAGATAATTTTGGTTGATGATGATGCGGGCATTGGGATTCTGCTCTCACTCGCACCCGCACACCCACTCCAATCCAATCAACACCTTCCAAAGAGAGAGTCGGGAGAAAGTTCCAAGGGGCCTTACCTACTCATTCCCATTGCCATGATCCCTAGCATACTTTTTAATAGAAAAACTTCCCAGTCATCTCCTGGGTTCCAAATAATTACTTTGTAATTAACAATAGGCTTCACAACAGTAGTGCAGTGCATTATAGGTCAAATACAGACTCTCCTACGGTTGTTACCTAATCTTAGTAGGTACACTGATTTGATTATAGTGACTTTTAGAAAATACTGGGAATCGTTCCTTCTAGTGAAGAACGTTGTTTACGTTGCTCTAAAATTCAGGATAATTTGGGAGTTTAGACTAAATCATAAGGTGAGCTTGCTTAGTTTAAAATTGCTTGGATTCGGATTATGATTGATTTTGCATAATCCTATTACTACACGCTTCCCTTCATTGTAGCCAGTAATGCAGTTTTCTTGAATATAGCAGTCAGCACTTTGTTAAGCCAGTATACGGGATCCTTATTGTTTCATTAACTTCAATACCTTCCATCCTGTTTCACTATTTGGATTAAATACTGATTCATGTATTTTTGAA
>JAQFZY010003258.1:0-10015 GCA_034696285.1 Hypogastrura burkilli | reverse complement strand
GCCCCCCCCCCCCCCCCCGAAAATATATTTTTGTACCTCTAAATTTGGAAAAATTTTCGCCGGCGGCGCAATGTTTGGTTTATCCACGTGTGTTCTTTATCAATTTTATGCAAAAACAGCTTAAAAACGTGACTTTTGCAGTGTGTTTGAGCACAAATTTCTCCGCCTCCGGCAGAATTCGCTTATTTAATTTTTGGTGCCCCTCCCGAAATCCAATCCTAAATACGGCCTTGCTCCAGATTTATATTGATGGGGACTTGGGCGGTGGAGAAGACTGTGCAGATGCACTGTGTGCCGAATTTGTGGATCCAGAGAAGTGCGAGTCATCCTGTGGTTTATGCTTCTGGACGGCCCACCAAATACTCAACAGTTCTTTGGGTGAGAGAGGGGGAGGTCTGAAATAATGGGATTCCGTTATGCCTTCCTGTGTAATCTTTGGCGTGTCTCATGAATGATCTAACGAGGCCAATTATAAACGACTCCTCCGTCTTCCCATATTTGCAGAGGATGGGAATGTGACGACGTCCTACGAGCGTCCAACTTACTCTACATGCATTCCACTGGCGCTCACAGGCTTCTGCCCGGATTCTCGATGTGATGAGCTGGAGACCCTCTTCCCCCATCTCTGTCCTCAGGATTGTGCTGGTAGGTTTCAGACCAATTAGTCCAAGTGTCCAAAAGAGCCCAGTTCCTCCCATCCCAACACTTCTAAATTGAAGCATCTCAATTATCCTAACAGCCTATTACTTCGGATTCTTTAGGTCATTCACTTGACTAGACCCCGTAACATCGGAGATTTGTATTGATCCTGGAATTGGGCTATTTACATGCTGGTAGACAGCAGGCACGATAAAATAGCTACTTGGACACAGAATAAGGCCAATTATACGTATAAAAAGTCGAAAAAGCAATTTAGGGCCCAAGGTCAAAATGTCAAATAATAAATTAATATGGATAAAGTTGCAACGAACTACCCATTTAATTCTAATCCACTCAATTCTATCATAAATTATAATCCATAATAATAAATTATAGACCCAGGCGTTGTTGGCAAGTTTGGTTATTAGCCATTATTTCGTGATCCGTATTTTTTCCATCAGAAACCAAACTCTGATGAGTAATGATAATTAGGGTACTTTTTAGTCGTATTTTCTCCATGGGATTTTACTGGTGCCGACTTGTGTCATATTTTTCACCTTTCATTGGTCCCTGTACAGTAGGTACACGAGTAGAGCTCTGTCATTTACTAATCTTAAGTATTTTGTTCTTCTCTGGCCCACCCGCCGGCAGGGATTTCGCAAACAAGTCCTGTACAATGGATTCAAACTCAAAAATTCACAATGTTCTCATTCTAAGTGGTTTTCTATTTGTAGTATTTCTGTTGTGTTTTAAATACTAAAGAGCTCTACCGGTTAAGAGCTGTTTTCTTTGATTCTGGGCCCACTCTTTTTATTGCGGAAAATCATAGCATAGGGAACATGGATTCTATGTAGCTAGCATGAAGTTTGGACCACGTGTGGTCCGGAAGATGGGTAGACAGGTGCTCGAAGGTACCCACCGCAAAATTCAGCTTTTCACTGAGACAGTCAACCCGATCAGGTGATACTTTATTTTTTAGGTCTGGTAAAGGGCACTTTAGAGCCGGTTATAATTTTTCAAAATTCCGCCTGAGACGTGAACTACTGCGCGCCGGAAATCAGCATTTTCCACTTTTTTCATTTCGAAAAATTCTTGCAAGCCAAGGCGCATGCACAGCAGCTAAACTTAAAATGTTTTGATGTGAGAAAACATGGGGCTATAAGAAGCGCTCTGAATGAAGACTTGGATGCGCATGCAAGGAGGGCCGACCGGGAGGTCGACTTTGCCACTTCACCACCAACCCGGATTTTGTGACACGTTGTAGGTCTGGTGAAAGGCTCTTTAGAACTGGTTGTGATTTTCCAAAATACCGTCAAAGGCGGGAAATACTGCGCGCCAAACTTGTAATTTTCCAACTTTTTTCATCTTAGTAAAATTCTTACACGCCAAGGCGCGGTCGCACTGGCCGAACTTAACATGTTTTGAAGTTAAAAAACATAGGGCTATAAAAAAACGCTTTAAATGAAGACTTGGATTCGCATGCGCGGAGGGCCGACCGGTGGGTCGACTTCTTTCACCACCTACCCAGTCATGCCTCATTTTCTAGGTCTGGTGAAGGGCTCTTGAGACCCAGTTGTGTTTTTTAAAAATACGGCCCTAGGCAAGGGTAGTTGAATATAGTATAAGGTACGGCCAATCCCTTAAGAAAGAGATGGGAGAAAAAAAGGGGCTTGACTAGAGAGGCTCACGTGGTTCTGTTCCTTACCTAGGGAGCTTCATGAACTTTGACTAATCACAAAATAGTTATGGTTTAATAGAAACTTAACTTGTTTTGTCCTTTTTAGAGTACACTCAGGCATACTCAGCGACGTTTTATCAGGAGCATTTTTTTATATACACTTTCGCAAAGTATTTTATGAAGCTTGAAATCTTGCCTAGGGCCTGTAATGGTCTAAGACCGGGCCTGGAATCTATTGCAGGTAATCTAATTAAAAAATGTTTTTCTCAGCCCTGAAGGTTAAGACTGGAACCTGCGACGGGCCTTGTGTTGTCTTTCTAATTCTGGGAATAGCTGTCATGGGCCTGACCATCGTTGTTGGAGGAGGCTATATCTGGCAAACACGGTAAGTTGAGCAGACGCAATTATATGTGTTAAAGAATCATCGACGCTTCAGAAGCATCTATTGATTTGTCCATTCCAATTCAAGGATAACCTTATAATAATAATTTTTCGGATGTAATTCTCTGGAAACCGAGAGTCCATTACATATGCTTTAACATTTACGGTCGTCTCTTTTGGATTCCATAATCTGTGAAAAGTTCCATTTCCTTAATACTTGATTATAAATATGTTCTTCTGAATGCGAATCTTAATGCATTCGGTCCTGTATGTGGGTTAGGGCAGGTGATATCGACCAATTTTTCGATATCGATATTTCGATATTCATGACCTTCGATATTCGATATTTTCGATATCGATATATCGAATTTTTATAAACATTATTTTAAGTGAAATTAGCCGTGTGGGTATTTTGTTTATTGTTTTATATTATGCTAATAATGTCGCAATATCCCATGTAGAGTATAGTCGAGCAAGAAACAAAATTATAATATTGTACTGCATATAAATCACAGATATTTTACCATATTAAATCGTCCCCGCTTCCACAGCTTCGGAAAATTTCTTTTTCTCAATTCGAAACGGTAGACCCTGACCCTGATAGCCATGAAGCCCTTTGTGTTTTTCAATATTTGCTCACACTTTAAGCACATGGCAGACCCACTAGCGTTCACTGTTAATTTTTGAAAAACTGCCAAACTAGCACTTTATGGTGAACTATCTGTGAAGACGACGGAAGATTCAGTAGGTACTTTCCATTCTTATTAATTTCATTTACTTAATTGATACTGCAATGCGCGAGAGAACGGTATGGCTTGTTGGTTTGTACTACTACAGACGAATAATTAATATTGTAGACATTATAATGCAGGAGTAGTAAGTACATATGTACAAAGGTTAACAGTTGAGGCTGAGGCATAACGAATCGGCAGTTCGATTGAAGCGGGCAATTGAGAACTGCCTGCTATACATCAGACTATAGCATATGCTGTAAACACTATAGCATGGGCAGTAATAGTGTTCGTAAAAGTATTTAGTGGTTGCAATTTGAATTAATGGGCTTGTTCTAGATTTGGGTAGATGCAGTTTGGAGTGCCTCTAATCCGTAATCCCTTCTTCCGAAATAAATAAAAAAACCTTTTCTTGCTTTAATTTCAAGCCTTTTTCGGAATTATTCATATATCGAATTTCGATATTTGGGATATTCGATATCGATATTTCGATATTGGAAAATAGGTCGATATATCGAAATTTCGATATCACCTGCCCTAATGTAGGTATGGAAAATGAATCGGAGGACTGGGTAAATACGTGGCCTACATGAATGGCCGCCTCAGACTTTGTTCTGATTTCCTTTATTTTCTGATTAAATTGTCCTGATGAAAGGTATTGGAAAGTCGTGAGCATATTACATACCTGGTCCAATCTCTCATTTCTTTTTCACGAGAGTGCGATGGAAAGTATGTTGTTGGACAATAACATTTTCCATTCCTCTTACTCATAGTCACAGGGCCGGCTTTATTACTGTTGGCCCCCTGTGCAAGCTGGTTCGGGGCGCCCCTATTATATACATTTCTCCGATGTAGTTTCCAAGTACCTATATATAGCTTATGTGTATAAACTCACTTCATTTATTGTAAGTTTTTATACTGATCTGAAGAACGTACATTTAACAATTTACATCAAAAAATGTTCTCGCTTTTTTTGGCAGCAAAGTGCTTCATTAAACTGTATGTCCTGTTAACCTGCGCGAGATTTCATTCTCGGTAGATATAAGAGCCAGTCCAATCAATCGTTTCTGAGTCATTAGAGTATTCCGAAGGAATGTCTTTACCGGGAGAAACATTTTATGTCCGTTGCAGCGGTGACTGAAAGCGTAGAGAGGATACGTAAAGCCGTAAGCTTTCAGTGTCAGGACAGGTGCAAAAACTTTTCACCATAATTCCGCCGGAGGTGCATAAGTTTGCCAAGTTTTACCCTCTAAGTAATTTGTTTTTGATGTTTTCACAGTGGCATATGCGAGGATAAGTATATTAACTAATGCGTATTAGCAGTAGCAGTAGGCGAGAATATGGAGTTTTTATTATTGAGTCCAAATATAAATTGATTCTCTACGTTTGTGGTTGATAACGTGATGCCTTGGTGACAACTGAAGGTTCAGAGCGTTGCAGGAGACCTTTTTTTGTCGACTTTGTAGCGAAAAATATATTTTGGCAAAGATCAAGGGGAGGAGGACCGGGCCATATGGGTCCATTCCAGGACTCGCATATACGTAAAGCTACGAAAATATTTGGAGTAAACTGCTCTTCTTTAATAGAAGTTGTTGAATATTCAAAACCTTGACGCGTTCACCTTCAGCAGGATTAACATCCAACATAGTCGACCAAACAAAATATCCGTAATTATATTGCAAACCTCAGTTTAAGATTTCTTTTTTCGTCTCAAGTAATAAGCGCGTGACTTTGGATTTGGAAATTTTTAACTAATTCAAAACTCGCCGGGAAAATCTTTTTTGCTGTTCGCCGCATTTTAGAAAGCTATTACTCGATGCTCCTAGAAAAATCAGTTAACTTTATATAATATTTGTATAAACAGTTTGCATATTCTTGCTTACAAGCGCAATATAAAACAGGATTTCGTGCCAAATGATGATTTAAACGATTAATGCAGGTTAACTACAGCGACGCCGTAAGTTTTTCTTCCGTATTTTCTGTAACGGGGTACAAAGCTAGGAATTCACACCATCAAACTTACTGTTTTATGTACGTATGTATTTACTTACTGTTTTATGTATTTACTGTCAAACTTCTCTTCTTAATCAACTTAGTGTTTTACGCCGTGATCCGCCCACTTGCGTCAAAACTTGCCTGAGCAGACTTCGAGTAGCTGAAAACACTTTTACACTGTCGATACGGAATTTCATCGCGTGTCGCAAATGTGATTTCTTACAATTAAGGGTGGAAAATTAGAGTGACATACTTTAAGTATGTCTGAAGTAACGATAAACAGCCTTAATTTGTCGCTTTTTCTATTTAGGAATGTTGTTTATATAAGGTCAAAATTCGGAAAAGCGGAAGGTTCTGGTTCATTTTCTGGAAAAATTCATCAGCAATCGGGATAGGCGCCCCCTTAATTTTGGCGCCCCGTGCAGGTGCACGTCGTGCATATGCCTAAAGCCGGCCCTGCATAGTCAAGAGATCTTGATTATGAATAAAAGGAATAACGATATTGCAGTGCTGCTCAAAGAAGAAAGTCTAGAGCCGTAAAACGAAGTCTTATATCTAATGGCGGGCAGCTAGGGGGACATTCAGGAGACAGCATTATTATCTCGGAGCTGGAATACATTGGGCCTGGAAACGGAGTGATTAGCTCAAATCGAACCACCGCCCTTTCCACGAGGAGAGACCCGGACTTTGTGGTACGACTTCCTCTCTACTTCAATCTAATATCCTATTTATAATTGCGCTAGGCCCGACTATATATATATATTTATTTGTACCTATGTATCCAAACATTTCTGTCAACAGCTGGAAATGTCTGCAAACCGTTGTTGTTAGGACACCTCACGATATGGCACTTCACCCGTTTACCGTTTTGCGTTGGTCAAACTCAACTGAAGTGTGGCTGCTGTTGCAGTTTGTAGTCAATATACATACCTTCGTCAATCCTCTTGACCTTGACACTTACGTGTACGTGTGTGGTAGAGAATACATTCAAAACAAAGAACCTTTGCCTCATTTTCGGCTTGCAGTTACTACTAAAATGTACCGTCCTTGCGCGTCACGGGGATTTTACTTTACACTGCACACGCGCATACTATGTACCTTATAGTATGTATGGCAACAAAATTGGCAAAGTTATTAGCTTTCTTTACCTTCTATTATGGTTAATCTAATACGGTTGTTGGCCATTGTCGATGAAAATGGAAATGCCCAACGCCGAATTGACGTTCTGGTGGCACTCTTTACTCTGTCAAAAGCAAACTTCCACACTTTTTTCTCTAACCATTTAAGTTCGCTCACTTTCCCCCAAAACTAAAATATATAATATTATGAAATATGTCGTTCGGACATTATTTCAATTACTAATGGATTTGATTTGTTGCTTTGTGTAATAGTAGTACGGATTATTTGGTCAGATATTTCTCTGGCGGTTTTCACGGATGAGAGACGGCATTCAGAATTTCGTATAAAACATCGGACTTAAATTATTGATTTTAATCATCCCAACCCTGATTTAAATACTTCTACTTTGACTAGCCAACACGCCCGCCCTAACGCGCGGAATCAGCAACTAATTTTCTACACATTTCTAGAGTACATGAGCCATGAAAGTGTTGAATGGAGGTATGATGGCACATGTACTCTAGAAATGTGTAGAAAATGCAGTTGCTGATTCCGCGTTAGGGCGTGCTTGTTGCCTAGTCAAAGTAGAAGTATTTAAATACAATTTACAATCCGTGCGCTTACAGTTTAATATAAACTATCCTTATATGTAACCATCCTTGCCACTAACCCGAGAAAAATGGCTGAATTACCATTTTCAATAATGGCTTGTAGTTGTGAAATTCCATCCCAATCATGTGTGCATTAGTTGTATTAGTGCCTAAACGCAAGAGCGCAGATTAAATATAAATAGTGAGCCGTAGCGAAAACAGTCACTTCAGCTTCAAACTCAGCCTTTGTTCGGCTTGCTTAAAGACAAATTTATAAAAACCCGCTCCGTTTACAATTGGCGGTGCTTGGTGCTGTCAGGGGGATCCCCATATCTCCCTGCTATCTCCTTCCTTCCTCTCCCCTCTTCCTTCCTATTTGCACATCAGTCAGAATACTTCTGTCCCTGACTGACGATGTCTTTCACCTGGAATTAGCCCAGACACACAGGTACCAGGCTCCGGCCATTTCCCCCATTCCCGTGCTTTCGGCCACTCACTCTGTTCCCCAGCCCCAGCCTACGTGCACGGCTCTTCATCTCTGCCAGCCAGACCAGGACCGCGACCTCGACCCTCGACTTCTACTTTGACTAGCCAACAAGCCCACCCTAACACGGAATCAGCAACTACATTTGCTACACATTTCTAGAGTACATGTGCCATGTGTTATCTTACCTCCATTCAACACCTTTATGGCTCATTTACTCTCAAAATGTGTAGCAAATATAGTTGCTAATTCCGCGTTAGGGCGGGCTTGTTGGCTATACATAGATAAAACTCGAAGGGACAAGATTTTTTGAAGGAAAAATATTATCGCTTCCCCCTAATAATCTTACACGTACCCCCTTTTTGTAGAAATCAGGTAATTGCTAACTTTGGGCCCTAAAATCTTTTCGCTTCCCCCTAAAAATCTTGCACGTACCCCCTTTTCGTTGAAATCAGGTAATTGCTAACTTTTCCCCCATTTTCAATGAAAAAGCTTCTCTCAAATCGAGTAGCATACTTAGAACTCGTAAACAATATTCATTCAATACAATTTTAAAACGTTTACTAATTTAATATACACGAAAAGCCAAATATGTACTATGCATTTACTACATAGCACTATATGTTAGGAAATAATGTTTACTAGTAATAATAGTTGTTCCTCGAAAATCACTTGACGTATTCTAGGCTGAAATATAGTAAATATAGTAGATAAAGTAAGGCATGGAAATATTTCTAGACGCTCTCTACAGAGGGCGAAGGGCTACGTTAATGGAATTAGAGAGTACAAGTAATATACCTAAACCACGGATATCTAAATATTATTTAGGACCTTAGAAATTATGTCTCTTGAAGGGTAGTGGGGATGAGTAAGACAGTACGTATTATGGATCAGGGGGTTCTGGAGCTTTGCCCGGAATTCGTAGCCCACCCTTGTTTTATAAAACAGTTCAACATGTCATGCGGAAATCTGTTTGACAGTAGTGGTGAATCCAGAGATACTGATACTGACAGTGCTATTTCTGAAAGCGTGCCTACTAATTACAAGCCGAGGAGAAAATGGGTAGAATGGTTAATAATTCGGACATTTGGTGAGTACGAAGATGTTGTCAGCTACGTCATAAAAAAAAAGAATGGATAAGGACTCCAGGAGCACCGAGGAAGGTGTAAAGCATTACTACCGCTGCCGTTTTCACCGATATTGTGCCGCCAGAATTTACATTTTGTCCAACTCGGATTTCCTTTGTGTTTTAGTATTTAAATCCCCTCAATCCCACACGCATGAACATGTCAATAAGACTTACTTACTGTAAGGACTTACAATCCCTTACAATAAAGGAAAAGCTGAACGAAGTATACGCGACTGGAGTCAGAGGCAGAAGAGCGAAGGCAATCCGGAGAAATGTGAGGGATGCTGGGCTTCAAGAACTTACTTGTCGACAGCTTACAAATTATTTGTGCCAGCATAAGCGTAAACTTTATGGTAAATTTTTGTTAATATGTAAATAAATATATTGTAATACACGTGCCGTCGTTGTATGCACGGATTTTAATGTGTATATTAAATTAGTAAAAGTTTCGTAAAATTGTATTGAACAAATATTGTTTACGAGTTCTAAGTATGCTACTCGATTTGAGAGAAGCTTTTTCATCGAAAAGGGGGGAAGAGTTAGCAATTACCTGATTTCAACGAAAAGGGGGTACGTGTAAGATTTTTAGGGGAAAGCGAAAATATTTTAAGGGCCCAAAGTTAGCAATTACCTGATTTCAACAAAAAGGGGGTACGAGTAAGATTTTTAGGGGGAAGAGTTAATTGTAAGCATTTCTTGAATACTTGCAAACTGTGTATGGGCACCGTACTGTTCAGCCGGATTGCTTAGATCAGCTCAAGGCCAAATGAAAGTGAATGGCAGTGTAGCACTGGTTTGGTTTCTGAGCGCGGGAGTAGAGTAGCGGGAAATACACCTACTATGTAGATTGCAGTGGTTTCTGTGTTGCCTTTGTTAGTCACAGTACCATAGTACTCCTCTGCCTAGTCCTACTCAGCTAGTGGCCTTAAGTGTTTTGCAATGTGGGTAGAGTCAGTCAGTATTACCAATCCAATTAAAAAAGCTAACAGAAAGCTAAATTACAGTCAATCAGTAGTGTAAATAAATACTTGTCATCACTTCAAGAAACGAATCCCTGTTATAATGTCGATAGAGAAAACGTCGAATGGTCATAATGTCGAACTCATAATGTCGAAAAATTAAAATGTCGAACGCAAAAAAAGTCGAAAAATTAAAATGTCGAATCCATAAAATGTCGAAGGTAAAAAAGGTTGAAGGCATAAAATGTAGAAAAAATAAAATGTCGAATGAATAAAATGTCGAAACATATAAAGGTCGAACTATTTAGAT
>JAQFZY010003257.1:0-10019 GCA_034696285.1 Hypogastrura burkilli | reverse complement strand
GGTAACCTAACCTAACCTAATTATAATGATACTATCACGTTAGGTTAGGTTAGATTAGCTTAGGTTGAGTTGGGTTAGGGAACGTACTTTAAGTATGTCACGCTCGGATGGGGCGAGGGGGTTCAGAGTTTGCGTGACAACTGCGTGATCACGGGGATGGGGGGTTAGTTCCGTGACGTACACTTTTAATTCTAATCTTTTCGAGTTTCTTCAGACATTTTCATCCGACTTTTGGACAATGTTTCAAGGACTTTATGTTCAATACTATTTACACACTTCAAAAATAAGGCTATAATAGCAGAACAATCAATTTGGGCATTTATTTGGTAATTGTGGTGGTGGAAAAATCCGATTCACTTTTACTAAATGCGTGACAGAGGGGGCGAGGGGGTTGGCACTTAGTGTGACATACGCGTGACAAAAGGGGGAGGGGGTCCGAAAACCGTGCTTTTTCGCGTGACATACTTAAAGTGGGTCCCCTTAAGTTAAGTTAGGTTAGAGGTTACCACAGTCAAATTTCTAAAAGGCGTCATTTCTGCCTGTGGCTGGTTTCAACGCCCACAGGCCGTTTTCGGGGTTGGGGTGTAACACATAGACTAGGAGTTTAGTCTCTAATCTCATTCAACTCCGAAATAAATAAAAATGCAAAATTATTGACTCCTAAAAATGCATGGGTTAATTTTGAGTACATATACATATATAGATGTCGATTTCGACCAATGTAGGCTATTGTCTGAACGCCTGCCTGTGAAGGCCGATGCCCGTAGTCCTATTTCGTTTTTATTGTATTGTAACAGAATGGGTGGGTGGATCGGTGCGCGAATCAAGACATGTGTGAATGAACCATAAGTACATGAGGCTGATTCAGTTCTCGCTTTAAGTGTTTATTGCACGCAAAACTCTATCTCGTATGGCCACGGTTAGTTCAAGCACGTTGAAGCGATCCAGAGGAGCGGAAGCTCTCGTCTCAAAGCTCAAGTCCCCTCTCTGCCTTCTGTATCCCCTGTCTACTACTCTACTGATACTGATCCCTTCAAGTCCTCCTGCATCTAATATGGCATTGAAATGGACGAGGCCGGAGGAACGAGCAGGGGCAGGGACTGAAGTAATCATGACATCAGATTTTACGTCTAAATCCCGCTCCATTACAGTATTAGTATGAACACGAAAAAATGCCAGATCACTATAAGGCCCAACCGCTTTGTAGTACGATTTTGTGGTTCCGGTTTTCCGTTGTTTTCGGAACCTGTATTCGGTGACTAATTTATAGTAACAATACTTGTAAGGTCATAAGTCATAACATAATAATGTATAACCCAGTTTCAGAAAGTTTATAAGGTCGATAGTCGGTTTGAAAGAAATCAGATGGGGCATAATTTGTTTTAAACGGTTTAAGTTTAGATTAAGGTTTTTTTTTAAATAGCCTACTACGGCGTCGATATGCATTGTTATGATGTCATGTTCCTCGGTACATACTAACGTAACGTACGATCATTCTGATATGTCACATAACGTGGTTTTGTTGGGTTTACCCCGGATGACCTTCCGTGGTTACCGGTGTCTTATCCTTGCGCACGCGGCTCCGCCCCTTAGCGCGGTTGTCTCTACGCTTGGAACGAATTAGTACAAATATTTTGTTTAGTAAATAAATCGATTACTTAACTCTACAAATGGTGTGATGTTAGCAAGCCATGTCACAGATACAATGTACCTACGAACTGTTATGCTAGACGCTTCAAGTTCTTTAATAACTTTTTTCCATTTTCTGGCTGTTTCATCAATATTACATGCAAGTATGCTTGCAAATATTGTAATGCATTTACATGCATCTTTTGATACGCATAGTGAAATTAACATTTGCGAGGTGGGACAGGACCTGGACCTTGGCCACGTAGAGTTGCTTGGGTGGTATGTCAAGTATTAAGTCAGAGTGATTTAATAATTTCTGGTCCTGGTTGGTGTTATGGGCCATGGAGCAATTCAAAGTGTCAACAAATCCCTTTAGGATTTTCAGAAAATGTCAACAAAAGTCAAAAATATTAATTTCTAGGGGCTATGTTTTTGGCCCTTAAGTCCTGACCCCTTGACCCTAAAAATCTGTCCAACGAACTGGTCCTGTGCTTTGGTCATAATTTTTGTGGGGAATTTTGTTTGGTTTGGGCTGAGAAATGCGACCTTTATCGTTGATCGCGTCCAAAGTCGGTCATAATTTTATAATAGTTAGATTATGTATTGTTAACTAATTTTTAGTCTAAAAGTATAATACATTTTTTGAACCTAAGTATTTACTGTACTTGTCGCATTGTTGTGTTTCAGAGCCTGCTTTTCGAGGCTTAACTTTTCATATTCGAATTCGAAGGAAAATTTTTTAGCACGAATTAAGCGAGGCATAAATGTACGCTTGCACTAGATGCAAACATCAGCAAATCCTTATCGTACTAAAACGTAATCCTAATTTAGCTATAAAGCCCGTATTAATAGTTGTAATTTGAGAGTCAGCCAAGATGACGTACAGCTGAATTAATCTCATAGCCTGCTCCTATGGACACTATATGGACGAAGCAAAATTCTAAGAAACATGTTAGCGCTCTTCCGTTGTACCCCTTATCAATCGAATTATTAGGGTTAAAGGTATCTTGGATCATCAACCAATCACATCGACATTAGACATACTCCTTGTTCTACAATTACAATGAGACATATATACCGATATAATTTCCTACACAATACACAAAGCTATCGAACTAAAAGCTATCCTTTACATTGTACATGTACTGAATAAAAGCGTATCATTCCTATATTGTATATTGTAGGGCCAGCAATCTTGCATATTGAGTCCAAATTAATTTTAATTTTGCAACATGTATCTTATTTTCTATTTAGTCCAATTTCCGCGTGATTTTGACGTCTTATTTATTTGCTTACTCTGTACATACTTGATATTCAAATTCAAATTCGGTTGGGCTGCACAGCAACAAGAACAGCAGGGCGCTCAGGAATAGAATCTTCAATCTATCAATTGGGACAACGAACAGTACAGCACTCATGGTGAGAATGTCATTTACAGTACAGAAGTAATTTAAAGTTTGATTAGAAACTTACAGATTAAATAAGCATATAATAGGCCTTTCAAATTGATGCTCAGTCTACCTTGTCTGCGAATATTACTGCACAAAATCGACGACAGCAGCGCATGGAGTAAGCAGCAAGGAATGAAAGAGAATTCAGCAGTCAGCACACTTACTTCCAGTAAGAGCAACGAAAACCTTAGCTTTATGAAATTGTAGAACTTTTAACTAGACCTTAAGCTTGCACTTGGGTCGGGATCGGATCGATGAAACTATAAACTGCTATAATAATTGGAGAAAGTCTCTTATCCCGCGATTTATCTCCCGCTATAAATCAAATGGTCGGTCGCTTTCGAATTCCTTATTTGAGAGTAAACTCCTTAAAGCATTCCCTTAGGAATAGTAAGAATAAGTATCCTAAAATATGTTGAATATTACTCGAACCGTTATGGCTCCAGCATTTCTGAGAGCGACTGTGGTTATGAATATTAATCATATGTTCACATATTAGAATTTAGGAGCAAGGAGTAATGCCCTCGGAGCATCATGCATCTTATTTATATGATGTGTTAGTATCTTATACATATATAAAACGCTAAGGTCCGACTATATATATCTAATACATAAAATCCTTAAATATATGTATGTATGTATGTATGTATGTATGTGGGTATGTATTTTGTGGGTATGTATATATGCCCGCTATCTCCTCTGGAACTACACTGTACGGAATCAAATGAGCGATACCTTAAAAGTTTCTTAATTTTAGCGAAAATTATTCGCCCCAAACAAAAGTTGACTTTTTGCAAATATACCAATTTGCACCTGGATGAATCGAACTCCATACCGTTTGCTAAGGGGTCGACAGCATGGGGTCGGGTGACTGTGTAAGGGACCAGGAATGGATAAATTCACTTACGCATTCGCCAGGCATAGAGTCACGTGGGTCTGTGAGGGGTCGGCTGCATGGAGGCAGGGGCCTTTGTTTGGGGTTTAGCCCAGCCAATCAAGTTCGCGCGGGTCAGCGGCCCCGAACTCAAATTCTTTAAGACAATAGAGCTCGGAAGGTTTGGAACCTTTCCGGATACATTGATTTTAAGTTCAGTTCGGTTCGGAAACTTTCCGGAAACATTGATCTTAAGTTAGGTTAGGTTCGGAAACTTTCGGAAACTTTCCGGAAACATTGATTTTAAGTTAGGTTAGGTTCGGAAACTTTCGAAAACTTGCCAGAAACATTGATTTTAAGTTAGGTTCGGTTCGGAAACTTTCCAAAAACATTGATTTTAAGTTAGGTTAGGTCCGGAAACTTTCGAGAACTTTTCGGAAACATTGATTTTAAGTTAGGTTAGGTTCGGAAACTTTCAAAAACTTGCCAGAAACATTGATTTTAAGTTAGGTTAGGTTCGGAAACTTTCAAAACTTGCCAGAAACATTGATTTTAAGTTAGGTTCGGTTCGGAAACTTTTCGGAAAGATTGATTTTAAGTTAGATTAGGTCTTTTCACTTGGGAAACTCATAAATATATGTTGCTCGGACATGATTTCAATTACTAATGTATTTGATTTGTTGGCTTGGTTAATTGTAGTACGGATTATTTGGTAAGATTTTTCATTTAAGTACGCTAGAAGTGTTTAGAAAATAGAGTTGCTGATTTCGCGTTAGCGCGGGGCTTGTTGGCTAGTCAAAGAAGAATATTTGCTGCAATTTTGAACTCAATCTGGAGAAAAATCTTACCAAATAATCCGTATTACAATTAACCAAGCCAACAAATATATATGCATGTATATATATATATAGGTACTGTATATGTATATATATATATAGGTATATACATATATATATGTAAGTTTGCAAACATTTCTGTCAACAGTTGGCAACGCCCGGAAACCGTTGTTGTTAGGACACCTCACTAATTGGCACTTCACCCGTTTTCCGTTTTACGTTTGGTAAAACTCACCTGAAATTTGGCTGACTGTTGCAGTTTGTAGTCAATATACATACGTCGTCCTCTTGACCTTGACACTTACGTATTTGCGGCTTGCAGTTACTACTAAAATGTACCGTCATTGTGCGTCACTGGGATTTTACTTTACGCTGCACACGCGCATACTATATGTACCTTATAGTATGTATGGCAACAAAATTGGCAAAGTTCTGAGCTTTCTTTACCTTCTCTTATGGTTACTCTAATACGATTGTTGGTCACTTTTGCCATTGCCGATGAAAATGGAAATGCCAAATTGACTTTCTTGGTGGCACTCTTTACTCTTCCAAACTTTCTTCTCGAAGAATTTAAGTTCGCGCACTTTACCCAAAATCTGAAATATGTCGTTCGGACATGATTTCAATTACTAATGGATTTGATTTGTTGCTTTGGATAATAGTAGTACGGATTATTTAGTCACATATTTCTCTGGCGGTTTTCACGGATAAGAGACGGCCCTCCGAATTTCGTATAAAACATCGGATTTAAATTATTTAAATCTCCAAACCCTGATTAAACTGTAGGCGCACGGTATTGTAAATTCTATTTAAATACTTCTACTTTGACTGGCAAACAAGCCCGCCCTAACGCGGAATCAGCAACTAATTTTCTACACGTTTATAGAGTACATATGCCATCATACCACCATTCAATATGTTTATGGCTCATGTACAGAGTCGGTCTTAGGCACAAGCGACACAGGCGCAGTCCTGTGGCACCAAATGGAAAGGGGCGCCAAATGGACGAATAAATATTTTGGTATATTTATTAATGATTCGCTCGTTATGAATAGGGAAGCATGATTACTATTTACTGGTTTAATTGAATATTTAAGGTGTGGGAAGAACTAGGAATATGTTTAACACCCATTTTGCCCAAATAGCTCCCTGCGCAGAAGATATTTAGCTGGCCGAGCCGCCCGAGCTACGTGAGCAGTGACCGTCTTAAGTATTAGCAACCAAGGCCCCCGCCTAGGGCTCCTACTTTGTTTGTGCCCCAGATGACCCGAAATTAGGAGGGGACTTTTGCGGTAAAAAGAGTCAAAGTATTAAGAAAAAAAAACTTTTGCCCTTCGTGCAAGCTTCGGCTAACAGCGTTTGCTGTAAGCCGAAGCCGGCTTTGAAATTTTAAATCAGACGCTTTGCAAAAATTTTATTCGTTTTTAAAATGTTTCTCTACCGAGAAAATTAAAACCGATCTACACGGTTCAATTCGCTTTGAAAATGTTCATTCCTGTCATGCGTAGGTTGAAATAGTTCTATACTACAGTATACTTGTGGACGCAGCTAGGTGATATTTATTTTTAAAATCTATTGCAAACGGTGCTTTAAAGAATCTATATATTTTGTTAAGCTTAAAACAAACGTGCGCTGTATTTAAAAGCATTTCTTGCGCTTCGCGCACAGGTTCGCATTCTTCTCGAGAATACAGTTATTAGTACAATTATATACGTTGTTTTCGAGATATTTCTTGCACTCCGCGCAAATGTTAAAATCATTCTAGACTATAGCTTTTTAGTAAAACAAGGCACGTTGTATTACAATAATATCTTGCGCTCCGCGCAAATGTTACCATTCTTCTAGATAATAGTTCTAGTAACATTAGGCACGCTGTATTACAAAAATTACTTGACCTTCGAGCAATGGCGAATTTTCTTCTGGAGCACCTTGTGATTTTACATTCCTTTATATGGGAGAAAATTATTTCGTCTATGATTTTTATGACCTATTTAGATGGGTGCTTTAAGTGTTCGGAAAGGTAATGTAGGTGGAAAAAATAATTTTAAGCCTCGAAAATTATTAAAATACGCCAGTGACTGCTTGGCACTTGGCACACTATGGCGATGCATAATATAAGCTTGTTTCCCATAATGGTAAAAATTTCCTGGCTTTCGAAGTTTAAAAAAAATGACTCGACCTTTGGCAAAATTATGGTCCTCCAAGAGGTCATCATCACCCCTGAAACCGAAACTGGGAGACACGTCAGATTGTGGCCACTCGATAAGTATTTACCGGTAGGGGCGCCGAGGATTAAGTTGGCTGGGGTTCCAAAATGCAAAGACCGGCCCTGTTCATGTACTCTAGAAATGTGTACAAAATAGTTGCTGATTCCGCGTTAGGGCGGGCTTGTTGGATTACTTAGTAAATGCTTGAAAGTCTGAGTCCTGGTAGCATATGGACCGTAATTTTAGGAAGACATTGTTACAGATATGTTTCACCATAATAGTTCTAACATTTGACGTACCTGCAGACAAAAGCCACAATAGCTTTTTCCAAAGATGACTATTTTGTTTTCTTCGATTACTTTGTCAACCCATCCCGCAGTATCTATGTATAGCAGAAATTGAGGTGTCAAGAAGGATGGAAACTTGTATTTATATTGTAGAGCTTCTCGGTGGTTCCACAAAAAAGACCAGCGTCGTCGGACTTACGGAGATGACATGAAAACTCTCGAAGCCTTTTCGCACTTCTCCATTTCCCTTTCCGGTTACATTTAATAACGCCTTCAGTATCAGTATGTTCAAGCCCCATGCTGGTGTAGTGTGGTTTACAACGGAACTTTGCAAGTGTCAATGGTGGGGAAGAACTGGAACAGTCATCTGAATCCGAACCAGCCATCAGCCTACTTTTGGATTTCGGGACTTTATCCCGACGCAGGCACTCAATCTCCACGCCCTGTACAAATAATTAAATATTAATCGAAGAATTAAAGAATACATACTCTGCTTCACATACTTTTAAATTATACAGAATCATTATTTATTTATTGAGTTATTTATTTCACACTTTTAACTAGGTAAATCTTACGTATGGCGCTTCTAACGGCGGGCATGACCTTTTTTCATTTTCTGCACAGGCCAGATCTAAACTACTAACGCTAATCGTAATTAGTCCTCCAAGGAATGCTAATCTTAAGGTAATGCTGATCCACGGCTTTTTGGACAAGTCCATGTTGAATTAAGTAAATAGCTTTAAAACAGTATGAATATTCTAGTTGTTAAAGATTGAGCGGAATACTAGCAATTAAAGGACGACCCGCTGCATTTATACAAATCTGTACTTGTATGATTTATTAGAAACTGATTTGAAGCCTAGTAATATGTTTCCAAACTCATAGTACATAGAGGAGATCCCCCCTTTGGACCAAGGTACTATCTTAGAGGAAAAGATAATACTTTGACCCTTGAGTTGATTCACTCCACTGCAGACTGCAGTAATCACCACCGCCTTTTATCTGACGAGACACTTCTTTACACCTCTGCATCACTGATAGCTTTTAATCCAGCTGAGGTGGGTTTATCGATATCTATTTCCCCAAATTGGAGCAGGGAAATGCTTTGGAAAGCGTGGCATAAGCCATATCTTTTCCCGCCTGATAACAATGTAGCTCTCATTGTATAAAGGTAACTATGTAGTCAAGCGAGTCCATTCAATAGGTCGTGGACTACATACATTGATTTGTATGAGTGCTTCAGATAAAGTACGAGAAGCGTTTCAAAAGTTTTGCCTGAAGATGATCGTAGCCGTCTTTGACCATTCGTAGTGAATCTTAGATCCAGAAGTTTGGACTGAGATGCTGCACATGCGCATACATTCTTATCGTAGTTTTGCTTGTCAAGTATGTATGTATGCATGGGGAACCAGTTACGCTTTAGGTAACTAAATCGTGTTGGTATCGGTACGGCGCAAATTGGAAGTTAAGTAAATAGTAAGTAAAAGGCAGTAATTCGCGATTAGCTCAAAGATCCCAGTTCAACAGATCTAGATTTTTGTATTTGAGATGGCAGGTCATATGAGACATAAATACATGAAATCGTCGGTCGTTATTTGTGCGTGCATGTGTATGCTAGTATTCGTATGTGTATATATCTGTTCAAAATCTTCACCAAAACAACCAAGCAGGTTTCTAGGTACCAGCATATTTTTCTAATTTTCATGGGCCCCGGGTGGAATACTTTACATTAGCCAGCGACATTTGGTAGCTTTAATTTTGGTAAAAATAACATTCCTGAACTACGAGAACACGGGAAGTGACTAAAAGATGAGTAAACCTAAATCGGCACTAGACACAACCAGGCTCCGTTAGACACTCAGGCCTAACATTTTAAGTCGCTAACAATATTATTACAAAGATATACATCGTATTCCACATTCGAAGAGTAAAACAAAGCCTCCGACGTCACGAGTTTTAATTCCAAAACCATTTAAACAACCCATGTTTCCTTATCTCAGTTGTACTTTCTCATTTTGTACTTTGGATACCCAACGTGCTTATCGGTTATATTATAATATGTATATAATATCGTATATATGATGCAGGTGTTACATGGCGTGATCTCTAGCGCTCAATGTCGATTCCTTTCATTAACAAGTGCCTCGTACTCGTACGGTTAACCTCGAAAGACATCATGTGCTCAAGCTCTCCACACGCTTTATAGCTAATAGCAATACTTTGCAAAACTGTCTATCAAGTACCAGTCAAAAATCAGTCCACGATCCTAATTCGTGATTTAAAAACTAAGGTATGCATCCATGTATAATAAGTCCAACTCTTATGAAATATTGACCAGCGTTACATGTCACATAAATCGTGTTGAAATTTGCAATTTGTGACTCAACTGAAAATTCATAAATATCGGTCAAGATGGTGGCGGATAGATTTGAGGTCCAGTTAGCCCTTGCTCAGGTGGACCAAAGGAAGCGCTGTGCAAAATTTGGCAGGCCAACCGGCTACCAACACCCCATACATTCAGTGTGTGGTTCTTTCTTGACTATATGATAGCTAATTAGCAATCATAAATTGTTGAGCAAATGTTGGTAAGTTGGTATATTAGTATATGCATAATATTCCATCTTATATATAATAGCGCTAGGACCGGCTATATATGTATATTTATTTGTCTCTAAGTTTGCAAACATTTCTGTCAACAGTTGGCAATGCCCGGAAACCGTTGTTGTTAGGACGAC
>JAQFZY010003256.1:0-10019 GCA_034696285.1 Hypogastrura burkilli | reverse complement strand
CCTAGAATTGAAATGGAGCATCTACACCCCATTCCCCAATTTTTATGTATCTTTAATTTTTCGGGTTAATTGCGCCGGTTAGCCGGAAAATAATGTTGAGTCATTTGGAGGGGGGTCCTAATGCATACCCTACGGGAGTTAACTTTTCCGTATTTACTCTAAGCGTATTTATTTACGCACACATCCTGTTGTCAAGGAGGGAAAAGTTATCTGCCCGTTCAGGGAAAAATCTGAAAGCCTGGAATCTGAGCAAGTTATTTTCCCTTATCTAAACAACTTTAGTTTATGGGATGGATACTGTTACTGATACTGGACTTCACTGTTATTCAAATTTTTTTCTGAATTTCATTTCCTCTGTTTACACCTTTGGTCCGAAGCTGCTGAAAGCAATTTTGTCTTGTGGTTTGTTATTTTATGGGTTACCTGGGACCAGTAGCTAAGGCGTTATTTTAATTTATGGTACATTTATTAGGCATACTTTACTGGCGAAAACGCGGAGAACGTCGCTGGGGACTTTGGAAAGTCTCCGTTGTACAAGATGTTGGGCTATTTCAGTCTAATTGCGCTGCTTCGAGTCCATTCGATGCTCGGAGACTATCATTTGGCTGTCAAAGTGCTCGAAAATATTGATTTGCATAAAAATGTAAGTAAATCAGTTAGTGTACCACATTAAATTTTTACACAGTGTAGGATTAGACCCAAATGAATAATTCTTTTTAGACTATGTACTGCAATGTTCCAGCTTGTCAAGTTACGACATATTACTACGTTGGGTTCGCATATGTCATGATGCGAAGATATGCTGATGCGATTCGAACGTACACTAACTCCTTGCTCTATGTTCAGAGAATGAGACAAATGTTTCAAAGCAAGTCTTACCAAAATGATCAGGTAAATACAAACGTTTTTAAATTCATACCTCATATTTTTCGTTTGACCTTTGACGTAGGTTCTTTGTTGAATCCTGATTCAGCAGTCCTAATAGAAGTTTACTGTGACAGGTTAACAAGCAAACTGATCAAATGTACACTATGTTGGCTGTCTGTTTGGTTCTTCATCCGCAATCAATTGATGAGTCAATCAATAGCGTTCTTCAGGATCGAAAGTATGCCGACAAAATTGCTCGAATGCAAGCTGGTGACTTGAAGGAATTTGAGAACTGTTTCCTCTTTGCTTGTCCCAAGTTTTTGTCCCCAGTCCCACCAAGCCTGGAAGGAGCAGCACTGGAACAGGAGCCGCTCGCAATTCAGAAGACGATTTTCTTGCAGGAAGTCTCACAGCAGATTTACCTGCCCACCGTGCGGAGGTATAACTATTTGCCTTTTGCCTGTTTCCTTTTAATTTAAACTTATTCCGTTATTCATTTCATAGTATCCATTTCCCCTATAACTTTCCTTTTTTGTTGTCTTTATTTTGCAGTTTTTTGAAACTCTACACAACAATGCCGTTGGAGAAATTGGCTGGATTCATGGAAACGGATGAGGCCTCATTGTCTGACTGCCTCTTGTGTTTCAAGCATAAGATGCATAACGTTGTCTGGAGCAAAGGAGTGAGCTCACTCGAAGGTGACTTCCAGGCAGGCTCAGAAGTAGACTTCTACATTGACAAGCGAATGATCCACATTGCGGATACTAAGGTTGGGAGAAGGTACGGAGATTATTTCATTCGTCAAATCCATCTTTTTGATGAACTCGCAAAAGGATTGAAATCCTTAAGATTTTAAGCCCAGCGTTCGTAAGGTAAGCACAAGCAGATGAGCAGAAATATTAGGCACTATTTATATCTTTCTTGTCTCTTTGAAAGTTAATCTACTTTGATAGAAAAGTAAGAAGCTGATAATAATAAAATTGGAATACGTAAGTAAATCAGTGATTGTTCTTATTTTTCGTCAACCCGTTTTATTTAGTACTAGTAGGTAGTAAAATTAAGTGACTACTACTAATCAGTAGTAGTTTTTTTAGTCCGTACCTACTTAATTTTATTGAATATAACCTATTACAGTTAACAATATTTATATTGTCATCTTTGCGCAATCTAGACTTAATGATGATGCATGGATAAGTTTAATTTTATGTAAATCACCGTGCTCTAACACCATTAGTCTGTAAAGGTAGTTATGCTGACAATTACAATTAGACTACTCTGTGCCTGCTACAATTATTTATGGCAGTGTGTGGAGCAGTATACCTAGATGGATGGCGGACATATTCGGAAGACGCTTGACTATTGACTAGTACATATACAATTTATAGAAACGTACATGTTCAAATGTTCTAAGTTCTAAAGCCCAAATGGGTGGAGTGTTATTAATTAGGTAAATAATTTGGAGAATCTGTTCCTTTACTGCATTGAGATCGGCAGTAAATGAGGAAATCCAAGGGAGAAGGTAAGCTAGCTACATACATAGAAAAAATCGGCAACACGAATTATGTACTATATCCAGCGTACATATATGTAGCATTTAATACTAATACTTATGGTAATAAGTTTGAACTTACTTTGTTATTTTAGATTTGTCTTATAAAGAGAGGAAGACTATGTTATCGTTTACGTACTCTTAATTTACGAGTTATCACTGTACTGCTGTACCGCATTGCTTGGGATGGAAGAGAGCACACAGCATCTACAGACAATTTCTAGTGGAGTGTGGCCGTGGAATGCAATTACAATTGAACTAAGTAAAATCGTATCTGGTAGCAGTTTCTAAAAATCATAAGACATATGTAGATCTCTAGACTCTAGACGATTTACCGGTAAAGGTAGGATGTGTTCATATTATATTTACATTGTTGCTGATTGTCTTGATGGTTTAATGTTCTTACTTTAGACAGTGGTCACCATGTCCACACATTCCTCCATAGACGGCTCTCTTAGTTGTCATCCAACCCCTTTCCGCTCGGATTTTGTGCAACAGATCCATGTTCCAAGAATGCAAATGATAACACCCATCCCAATAATTAGCGGAAAAGTATAATCAAACCCAGTGCAGCCCGACTCGTCCTCAGCAGACGGACAATTGGCAATCCCATTACAGAAGAGTGACTTATGAATGCAGGCATTAATTGAGCTACACTTGAAACCCCCACAAGTATCACGAAGCTCTGTAATGTAGTTGTATGTAGGCTCCATTGGGGAAGACACTTGGAGGTAGTTCAATTGGATGTCACCCTCAAGGAGCTCCAGAATGAGAACGTTTGAGCTCGGGGTTGTGAAAGTATAGTTACTAAATCCTGGAGAGAAGTAGGTGTATTCATATTGTAAGCAGACATACTTCTGACTCGTGGCCGTATGAATTACTAAGGGTTTACAGGTTGAGCTAGTTGACTTAATCACGATAAACGTGTATGGCTCCGGAGGGAGGATGTAAAAGGATGATTCACACGATGCCGGCTTATTCAGCGTCATTATTGTGGACTGGCCGAAAGGGAGGGGTTCGGGACACAGGTTAAGATTGAGCATGTCATACCTGGAAGGAACAAAACAAAGGTCAACTAAAGCCCTTAATTCCTCAACTCATTACGCCGTGACTTACGTTCCATCGAAATAGAATGAGTTATGGTCGTCTTGAGCCCCCATGTTCTCCACTGTCATCACCAGCTCCACTATGTTTGTGGTCGAGATGAAGATAACTGGATTGGTCCGAGTCTCGTCCCCGCAGTAGCAGGCCCTCACAACGGAGTACGAGTCATTGGTTGCTTCAAGAACTTGGCGAAACTCCAGCCTCGCCATTAGCTTCGAACTGTTGAGCGTCCTGCAAACCGTCCGGCGTGTAATTGGCTCGATGGCTGAGACACAGGAGCTCTGACCTCTGAGACTCAGACTTTTGAGCGTAATGCGGACATTCTGACCCTTGCTGGCCTCGAATCGATAGACACATCTCAAACTTCCCTTCCCAGCCCTTCCGAAGAGGAGGACGTTTCGGGTTGAGGAGAAGCTGCCTGTGCTCTGCCGAAAGAGTCGCGTACAGTTTGAGTCGTCTCCCCCTTGAACGAACTCGTAGTCAATAATGAAGGAGGATTTCTCTTGGACTGTCCCGTTCACTGTCGTGTACTTCAGCGTCAGCTGCGGTGAGCTGGAAATTAGGGACTCTTGGAAAGGGAGGCAAGCCCGGGCATCGGTCAGGAGCTTGAACTCGCAGACTGGCGGACTATTCGAAGCACTATAAATTAGGCCGGTAGAGAGGGAACCGTCATTGGACTTCGCCTTTGTCGGAGCCATGCCTAAGAAAGGATTTTAAATTAGAGATTAGTTTCTTAAAGACTTCGATTCTCCTTGTTAAAATGGTTCATGGCCAACCGCCTGCTGAATGGCAGCATGTACTCGGAAATGCCACAAATACGTCTTTTTATACAAGTTAATAAGTCACTTATGCCCTATAAGCTATAAACCTCATGCGACTTGTCAGAATATCATTAGTTGGGGAGAAATAGTAGTACCTATATTTCATGGCTTAAGTAAGCCGTAAGCCGTAAGCCTAACCAAACTTAAAAACCAAGCCTAGTCTCCTAAACCAATGGGCAGCAAATATGCAGCTGTCCCAATTTCTGGCACATTTAATATTATATTCAATATTCGGTGCCTATTCAGGGTTCCAGTCTCAACGGATGTTATAGGCCTACAAGCCAAGTAGCCTAACCATACCTGGTCAATGACTCTAGGCTTCCAGGTCTCGAGACTTTGGATACTCGGTCTCGAAATTAAAGACCTTTTACCAGCCTCTTTTAAACTAATATATTTGTTTTAAAAACATGCTCAGAAATTTTATTTTTTTAATGTATTTAGTACATTGAAAAGCATTCGAAATTATAAACAACTGATTTACGACAAGAAATATACCCTATGTGAATGTATTATATCGTGTAAATGGTATCATGTATCCTTTATTTAAAAACAAATAGTGGAGTAGTGCTATTGGACTTATACTATACCGATATACTTCTTCTCTTGAAACTTGATAAGCGATCTACAGAAGCAAAGGTCATCAAGGTAGTTTGATGAATTTGTAAATATCCTAGCGATTAAATTTACGTTTGAAGTTATACAAATCAAGATTTAGCGTTGCCAAATTGTACTGCTTATAGCTTTAAGCTTTAAAGGATACATTGTATGGGAAATACATTTAAAAGTACCAACTAGCTAATACAGCCGGTACGAGGTTGATTGGTACCTACGGCGTGCGCGTAACAGTCGACAATGGGGAATATTTAAATCATCACCACGTGATTCGAAATCTCTCACCAATTCAATCAGATTTCTCCGCCAGAGTCTTGAAATATTCTAATTTTAGCGTTTTAATTCCGTTAATTATTCTAAAATCAATCCTATTTTGCTTATACTAAGTTTGAAAAGATTTATAATTTGAGGTAATTGGTGAGGAAATCTGTTTAAATTGGTAAGAGATTTCGAATTACTTGGTGATAGTTTAAATGGAAGCCGTCGACAATGTTCAAATTTGGCTTTGGGAGATGTTACAAAGTTTTACCCTAAGTGTGCTTATGCTTTATTTGTGTGGTTACGAATAATTCAGAGGCATATAATTTACTATTTTTGTCTCCGTTTCGGGAAAATTTTCGGTCTCGAAAATCGAGACTTCGTTTCGAGACTTTCGAGACTTCGAGACCAGGATTTTTGCGAGACCGAGAGTCTCGAGACTGGAACCCCTAGTGCCTATTCAATTCAGATATAGAGATGTACTTGTCAACTGTTACAGGATCACATGGGCGAAGTGCGAATGTCGTACTCTCAAACTAGTTTCGATTTCAAGTTTTACTCAAATTCTGAAAGGGGATTTGCATATTAAGACTTGGCAATGTTACCCGATCCGATTAATTTTAAACATGGAGAACATACCTGTCTTTTGGGGCCTGGCAGATTCGGCAATCTCTATGAAGCTCCCATTATTGACATTGAATTTGAGGAAGCTGAGCCAGACCCTTTGCGTGCTCCTCCCCTGGAAGTAGTAAGTGCAGGTCGTATTGCCTGGAAGTGTGTGAACCGGAGACGTGAGCCGCCCACGCATCTTCTCGAAGCTTGAGATTGTATGCAAACAGTTGTGATTCTCCGAGTAAGCGTAAGAGTCTTTACTAATTAAAATTGTCGTCGCAATCAGATTGAGTCCCTAAGGAAGGAGAGGGATTTGTAGTCAGGTCCACAGGATGTAGTACGAGTCTATAGGCCACGTAATTAGCTTAATTGAAAGTGAGTTACCTTCAGAGTTCCCGAAGGAGTGAGGATCCCATTATCCCCACTGTAGAACTGAACCAGCATCTCGTTCCCGGACGAAATGACTTCCTGCAGACTCCCATGCCCACAAAACTTAATTAAAACGGGATCACGGATGCTGTAGCCATCATAGACGACCACGTAGTCTGAGAAGCAGTCTCTGTATCTAAGCTCTCCAGGCCCAACGTGGACTTCCCCATTTAGCTTGATCAAGGCTCGGAGGCCGGTCGGCACGCTCGTCTCCCGTATTGCATAGAAGCAGGTGGAATTGTTGGGATAGAGGCCCGGGTAGTTCGGGGTCTGGATCGTGCAATTGCTCTCACAGTTCTCGTATAGGATGGAACAGAGGGTTCCCTGAAGGAGCGTCCCTCGGTTCAAAGGAGTAGGCCTCTCCAGAAACTTGTACGTGAGGTCAAACTCGGAGTTGAACTGGATCTGGATCCGGTTGGACTCCGAGTAGTAGTTAGAGAGGGTTTCGGTTTTGAAACCGGATTTGGAACAGAATTTGGATCTGTGGTGGGGATTGTTGAGCTCTCGGATCTCGAGAGTCTTTGTACAGTTAAAGGCCGATGCTGTTGTGGAGAGGGGAAGTGAAAGCTGGAAAGAGAGAGAAAGCACACAATTATATAATAATATGTAGGTTTCCGCGATGCTGAAAGACTAAAGTGCGAAGAGTATGCATAGTTAAAATCTCGATTAAAAAAAATAACGAAAGCATTTATGCCATCCACATATCTCTGTTTTTAAATATTTTGAATATCAATACTTGACAGTAAATGTGGGAAAGACAAGATCGACATATCGACAAGATCTGATAAGAACATGGGGAAATGCTTTAGGTAGGTACTCTAAAACATGATTTTCCTAGTAATCACGTCATCATAAGCTAACGAAGAAGGATCGAGCATCTAAGACACTTTATATGTATTTTAAGTGCAGTGTTCGGTTTCTAACATAATTTGTATATAATCTACATATAATTACACAAAACAAGGAATATTTCAGATTTTGTGTTCGCTACTTTATCGGCTTAAAGCTGTTATAATTTATTTTTAAAACATGTTTGTCTAAAATTTTGCGTGAGCGCTAGCATATTGTCCATATTGAGAGTTAGCACGTTACCAGTTACATTCCCTATGCTCACAAAATCTGGATCCATTCCTTGGCAAAAATTCTTGGGGACTGCGTACAGAAAGTTGTCGAATTTTAAATGTCAATTTTAAGTGCAAGAAATTGAATTTTTTTGATTTCATTGAATTGAACCATGAACTCAATCATCGTTCGTCTTACGCACAGACGCTCCGAAAATTTCTATATGGTGTCAGAATTGTATAGGATCAAATTTTCGACAAAACTTTTGAAAAACTGCTCGAATTTCCGAAACACTTCTAAATTATACTTCAACTGTACACGTCTCGTATGCAGCTTTCTCGCAGATGGACGGAATAGGTAAGTACTTACTTGGACTACGTCACCATACGATCCCCCACCTGCGTCAAAAGTGAGGATACAGAATGCGGCCTGGTGAACAGTTAAGGCGTACGTGAAGCCTACAGTCCCGTGGTAGGTCCGATTACAAACTGGAGATTAAGAACAAGGCAACATTTTCTATAAATATCGGCTTCTGAACAGTTTACTCCCCGAGGAGGTTCCACATAATAGCCCCAATACTGGTAGGTAGACTTTCAAGGTCATTTACACATTTATACACAAGGAAGCCGAAAAAATATACCTTCAGCATTAATACTCTATATATACTATGTAAGTACATATAAACCGCAAAAGCGAACTTTCGAGATCCATCGTCCACGGTAACCGAAGGCCTGCTACTTACCTGAACACCCTGCTGGCTCATCACTCGTGTCCCCGGGCCCGCAGTCATAGTATCGATTGCAGTACTTGTCCAGCTGAATACACTTTTTGTTGTTGCACTCAAACTCGGCGAGACTGCATGAGGCCGCTGACGCTGACTGGGTTAGGCCGAGTAAGAAAACTACAACTAAAATCACTGGCAAGGGGACTGGGGCTTGGGGACCCTTCTTCCGCCTCATGGTTCGGGAGAACAATAAGAAAAGGAAAGGGGAGACTAAAAGGGAAAAGAACAACCACTCCTTTCAGTTTCTAGTACAATAAAACGGTTGGTTGAGTCGGTGCGCATGGATTTATTGATTAAAGCCCGCCGTCCCGGGCTCCTTTCTTCACCCAGTCAAACCCTGTAGACGACTGACCTGGAGCCTGGAGAGATTTTCCAGCTAATGCTAAGTGCCCCTGTGCCTGGCTGGAACGTGACTAAGATGAGATTTTGTATGTATGTAGTAGTTCTTCGTGTTTTCAGCACTTCGAGGAGGGAGAAAGTGTGGCTTCTTCCCCTTGTTAGCGTAACCGTAGAGCCCAGCAGGCCCATGCACTAGGCTCCTTCCGCCTCTATTCCCACCCAGCCTAAAAGTTTGAGGCAGCAGGAGCCCAAGTGGGTGTCGAGAGAAAGCGGAAATCGGTTCAGGAGAAAAGAGAAAGGAACTTTTACTTAAAAGAAACTTGAAGGAAGTCAGAGGGAGATGAGTATAAATGAGCTTTCTCTTTTACGTAGGATACACCTACACGGGACTTCAAATGAATACTGTGCATATAGGACTTCATTTCCGAGCCCAACCTGTCATTTCTATGTATAATTTTGAGACCGTATTTGCCGTTTGCCTGTTATTGATGGTTGGAGTTGGAGTAGCCCTCCTGCTCAGAAGATAGTTTATGGTCTAATACATAATATGGGAAAGGAAACTCATGGACTGCCTTTCCTTTGACTTTCTCTCCCAATGAGCCTCTCGCTAATAAAAACTCAATTCAACTTTCTACTTTGACTTTGAGCAGCTGCGGTTCCCGCAAACATTTCTCCAACTCGACGAAGGTCTCCCCTCTTCCATCTTCCAAGCATCCTGAATTCCGTACGTACTACATTATGCATGTATGTACCTATATACAATACAGACATACCTATGTATGTATCTACATATCATAAAAATTGATGCCTATGTGATCGTATTTTACAGGACCTGTATGTACAGTGTATATAGACATCATTGCATCAACTCGTTATTGAAATACTAGTAGCCCTAGCACCAGAAATTATGGTGATCAGTATACTGATCTCGAAGCACTATAGTGGTTCGAGATTTTAACAGTACTTTCAGATGTACCCTTAAATGCGAATGTGTCGGTAATTGGTATTTACTATTCAATTAGAAAGTAGGATTTAAATTCCATCTATCAATACAACTAAGATTTATATTCACAATAATCGCAATTCGCCTGGTAGCATACCATAATGCAGAGTATGTACTGTATACATATGTATTAGGGATTGCGAGATCGAGATTTCGAGATCTCGAGATCTCGAGATCTGGGGTGTTTTCACGATATCGAAATATCGATATTGACTAGCAGAATATCGATATTTCGATATCACATTTATTATGCTTATTCTTCATTTAAATTCCCATTTACCTTATTAAATCAAACAAAACAGACTTAAAACGTAACACGGTGCTTCTCGTACAATAATTACACATTACTTTTTTACTGTTACCGGCAAATATTAGGCGCATAAATCACAGTTTCGAGTCACTAAGTGAATTAGTATTGCTTGACTTTTAATGGAATATGAGACATCTTAAGATAAGACATAATCTCATACAAAGTTATTATAAATTCACCGTTGTTACTATAATATACAAGTAACGACCTCGCCTTCGGCTCGTGTCTTATACTTGCGCACGCGGCTCCGCCGCTTAGCGGGCTTGGCT
>JAQFZY010003255.1:0-10023 GCA_034696285.1 Hypogastrura burkilli | reverse complement strand
GAAATAAGATATATTTAAAATTACGACACATAGCTTAATATGCTGTCGTTTGCCATGCTGAACGTCCTTTGGGGCGTAATATATTTGTGTACTCATCACTAGCTGCAACCGTAACCATTCAATACTGTCCCCATAATAATCAAGCCTACCCCCACTATTTATGTATCTCTATTGCCTTGTATTTAATACATGTCCAAAAATATAGACCAGGAAGAGTATACATAGATGCTAGCCAGCACAATTAAATCGACTGCCATTTAAACTATTACCAAAGTACTCGAAGTAATTCGAAATCTCTCACCAATGTAAACAGATTTGCTCACCAAATTCCGCAAAGTTCTGACTAATCTTTTCAAACTTAGTATATGCAAAATATGATTTATTTTAGAATAATGAACGGAATTAAAGCTAGAATTCGAAATATTTCAAGACTCTGGAGAGGAAATCTGATTGATTTGGTGAGAGATTTCGAATTACTTGATGATGATTTAAATATTCCTCAATTAAATCGTATTAATTAAAAGCATTAAATTGATCGAAATTTAGGGTATATATTTCTCTGTACACTAATTAGGTTCATTTCGACAATACCGGGACCCAATTTATATCTCAGGCTAAACACCGACCTAGACTAATACTTTTCCGGCTCAATTCCGTATTCCTTGGGCTCACACTATTATTACGCCATTTGTATTTTTGGTCTTAGGGGCCCAGACGAGTAGCCAAGGGCAGGCCCATGCTCACGGCCCGCCGGGCGGAGGGCAGAAGGGGAAGAAGGACTCCATCACGTCCCTCGGCCAAAAGTCCTCTGAGCTCGTGTCCCGCCTTGGGCGGTTCTCAATTTCCAAGGTCGGGTCCGGCCTGCCGCTCTCGGGCTCCACGGGCCACGGTGGGGGCGGGAGCAGTAGCTCGAGCACGCCGGGCGGGAAGCCGGGCCCGGGCTCCGAAGGAGAATACATCCAAGTTGACACTTCCTACCCGCAGGCCCACAGCCGGCGCGGGATCCTCAACCAGCTCATTGACAAGGTCCGCCATCCCCGAAGTTCGAGTTCCTCCATAAGCGGGCCCTCCGGCCTCCCGCTCCCGCCCTCCACGGCCACTGCCATGTCCATTGCAGCGGCCTCCTCGGCCGTGGCGGCGAGCAACCGGGCCGCCGCCCGGGCCGCCATGTACGATGCTCAAGTCCAGTATGGGGGCGGGAGTCGGGACGGGAGCGCGGTGAGTGCCCTGCGGCGCGTCGGCTCGACCCGGGCCCCGGCTCCCGTCTACGGCCGGGCCAAGTCCTTTGTCAAGAGCAAGAGTGATGATGAGCGGCCGCCGAGCAAGTTGTCCCGGGAGTCCCGGGCTCGGAGCCTGGCTGCAATGGATCCCGAGTCCCTCCTCCGGACCCTGAGCTCGAGCTCCAAGGAAGCCTCCCGGATCCTTTCCCTCTACCAGAACCTCCTGTCGGAGCGGGAGGGCTCCAATGCGACGTACTATGCCCGAAGTGGTGGGAGCGGGAGCCGGACGCCGGGGGCCTCCAGCATGGGCCGGCGCTATAGCGAGCGGCGGGATGACGGGAGCTACGTGAGCGAGGATGATTACCAGCAGATCCCGCTGACTGGGCGGATTGAGTCGAGCCATCGCCGGTCCCGGAAGTCCTTCTCAGGGCCTGACTATGTGGCCACACAGGCGGGGCCGGGGTCCCAGTCCCAGTCCCGCCAGAGTAGCCTGGGGCGTCGGAAGGCGGAGCCGGGCTCTCAGACCCAGGTTCGGGTATTCGTCCATGAGGAGCCGCCCAAGTCCCTCGAGGAACAGTATTTGTTTGGGTTCCTGGAGGGGTCGAACGGGCGGTTTATGGAAGGGGCGGGCTCGGCGGGCTCAAATGGGCGGTTCGGGGAAGGGGGCCGCCAGGCGGGGCCCAATGGGCGCCCGCTCCTCAGGAAGCCTGTGTCCTGTGACTCTCTCGTGAGCCTTAGCTCCGGGAATACGGGCACGGGCGGGAGCCGGAAGTCCTCCATTGACTTTGACCGCCGCTCTGTGGTCACGGTCCGGAGGGCCGGCTCAGGGAGTGCCCTTCTGTCCCGGCAGCTGTCATGGGAGGCCCTGCCCCCGACCCCCCGGCCCCTCGAGCCTCCGCCACATAACAAGCCGGCCAGCTCTACGTCCACCCCGCTTCTGTCCCCGGAGGTCGGGGACGACGACGAGTTTGCGAGGTCAAGTTCCAGTTCGGGCCGGAGAGGACCCTTTGACGAGGTCGAGGAGGGCCGGGGTCTCCATAAGGCGGATAGCTTTGAGGGGCATGAAGAGGCGGTTCGGTCCATTGTGGCCGCGGTTCAGGAGACCCGAACAATGCAGAGGAAGCTCCAGACTAATTCAAATTAGTGGTGACCTTCGTGACCTTTGACCCCCCGACCCAAGTGTTATAAGCTAAAAGTGAACGAAGTTAATGCCATACCCCACGTTATTGTGTTATGAATACTAAGTGAACGAACGAATCGTTATCGAGTTCAAGTCGACCTATGACCTATGACCTCCAGCTCCCTGTTGACGCTATGTACAGTGATTGTTAATGTTGTGAACTTTCCTTACTGAACTATGATGGGGATGGGGATGGGATTCTTGTAACCCGTCGTCAAGAGTTGGCGTCATTTAAACTATCACTATTTATATTAGAATCGATCACTAATTAAATTGAATTCAATCTGTTATATGCGATTTCATCACTAAATCCCTTTTCCTCGTCAAATGAATCCGTCGTTGGAGCTGTATTAGGAATAAATTGACAGTAAAAACAGGTGTTGCAGTCAGAAGTTCTCAAATTTAAATTGAGATGAAAAGTGAAATTGAAAAGTTAGTTTCGTAATGAAATCGCAAGTACCAGAATTCAATTTAAATAGTAGTAGATGGGAATATAAATGGTAGGAGTCTAATATTGCGTCGTCAAGAATCCCAATGTGTTCTTAAGTATACTCAGACGTACATGGTACTACTCCGGGTGCTAAGCTAAATACATAGGTACTTACCTAGATATTAAACTGTAGGTAGGTAGGTAGGTCGTAGGTAGTAAATATATAGGATTTGAGATTATAACGTCCCTCAGTAATCATTTTCTTAACTCCAGAAGCATCGTAGGAAGTTGGAGAAAGTGGAGAGTAAATAGAACCGACAATTTAATAACTCGGCCTGGGGCAACTAAACCTACTCTAATACCCTAAACGGGTAAACTACGGCACGGAGGAAAGCCCTACTTTTGAGTAATGGGAAACATTATTCGATGACGAGGATGGGGGAGATTGGACTCTGTAGGCGGCCTCCAAAGGCCGGAGGTCGACTCCCGCCGGATACTCAACTAGGACTTAAGGAGTTGTTGGTGTGACGGAGCTCTCTATACTATTTAGGTAGTAGTAGATAGTTGGTTAAGCTGGCCAGGAAGTAGGCTGTAGCGGAATTAGAAATTGTCAGAAGTAGGTCTAACAAATACTACTTTGGGGAGCCCTACGTTACTATGAACCTATACCTACCTAAATACTATGTTGAAACGGCATGTATATGAATACGATGAAACTATGAATAAACAGTTGATACGGAATTAGTGTGATGGGATTGATTTTCACAACAATTGTGCCCAACATCTATTCTTTCACATTAGTATATTTTAGTAAGGGCTAACTCATATATTTCGGTATCGGGTCAGTTTGGCGAAAAACCGGTTTGGCGAAAATTGGTTTTGGTTTGGTTAGGTTGAGCTAGGTTAGGTTAAGTTAGTTTTGATTAAGTGAGGTCACGTTAAGTTAGGTTGAGTTAGGTTAGGTTAAGCATTTTCGTAACAAAAATCAGTTTTCGCCGAGCCGGTTTTTCGCCAAAATGACCCGATACCGAAATATACATATACTTTAGCCCTTAATAAAATATAATCCTTTTCATGGAGTGAAAGTAGTAGTACTGCTAAATCTTTTTTACCAACCTAACTTAAGCTTGCCTTGTTACTATTTATTTAAATTCGAGGACTATTTAAACGATCACCAATTAATTCAAAATCTCTCACCAAATAGAACAGATTTCCACACCAAGGTTTTGAAATATTTTAAATACGAGAATTTTAATTCAGCTAATTATGGTAAATAAATTATCTTTTGCTCAAAATAAGTTTCCAACGATTTGTGAGTAATTGGTGAGGGAATCTGGTTTATTTGGTGAGAGATTCCGAATTAATTGGTGATCGTTTAAAAGGCGGCCATTAAATTCAAGCCTGTCTATGGACCCGCACGCCTAAGCTTTCCTTTGGAACTGACAGGAAGAAAGCGGCTTGGCCAACAATTTGTTTCGTGCCCTAACCCAGAAACCCCAACCTTCCCTCCTCCTTTGACATTTTGACAAAATATGTCTCACTCCCCGAGAAAGTAATATGAGGCCTATTCAAATGTCACGTTTTCCCAATTGACTCATAGGAGCAGGAGGGCCCAGGACCCGAGAAAGGTATTGTCCTACTTCCGGCCCTCTATTAGGCCCCGGCTCCTGATTCCCGAGTCTCCTTTGAAGTTTGGGTGCCCAGTACGCTGGCTTGGAGAGGGCTCCTGGAACTTGTCAATTGTCAAGTAGGCTCTGTGCCCGCCTCTGTATTTCAATACGATATGGGATATACAGATATAACTCAGGGGGCCCGATTGACTGTAATATTATTTTGAGTCCAATTTCGGTGGCAGGGGAGTGGAAGGCCCGCTGGGTCCCTTTCAAGTTAGGCCTACTATTTATTGGAGTACCAAGTAAAAGTAACTCAAGGAGCCTTCCATAGGTACCATGTGAAGGGAAAATGAAGCAAAGGGATACCAAGACCAAGCTTGTGACACTCAACTGCGAATTTTAGGCCAAAGCCAAATACGCAAATGAGCAAATATAGATTCTGGGCACATAATTTTGAGTCTGGTTATTCGCAGGCTTGATCCAAGTCATTGTGTTTGGTTCTCATCAAGATTTGCTCCTTTCCATACTCTTTCTATTTTCTATTCTCTTTCGTGCTGGGCTAAAATCTATATTTATTGGGCAGCGTTAAATACAAGTAATTCAAAAGCGAAGTAGGTTAATACAGATCGGAATTTTCCCAGAAAAAATCGTTTCAGGTCTATATAGATCATTATCGATTTATTACTATAAAAAAGAAGCTCTTGTAAGCCATTTTATTGTGCAGGCCAAATTCAAAACCATAAATTCGTTCTTCCTTTGTATGCTTGTAACCTAAGTAGGCCTATTTTATTTTTTAGCATTGTCGAGCTGTGGAGCATCATTTGAAAGGGGTATTATAGGTAAGCTGGGGTCATGGCCTTCGGAGAAGTACTACATATGTCCCAAGATCCGTGTCTCCATAAAAATACGTAGAACCGTGTATTTGGGAGCTCACGTAGGCTGGCTAGGCTGGCTCCCATAAGCTGCTCCATCCTATTTCCTATTGTTGGGAGTTCCTTTTGTGGAACCTGCTGGAGCCCCTAGCCTGACTCCGATTCTGATGTTCCCATGAACCCAAGGAAATAAAAATATTTTGGAGCCTGTAGAGTAGAGTCCATATATAAAGTACGTAAGGAGTGTTAGGAGTCCGTAAGAAAGCCTCGGTCTCCAAGTCAAATGAAATCTTTCACCTGTTTACAGTCCGCTGCCTTTCTCCGGCCTCTAAATTAGAGCCCCTTTCCCTTCTGCTCCTATTATTCTGATTATGTGCCTGCCTGCCGGATCTCTACATTAGGACCGGATTCGTTCCTTCGGAAATCCGCTTATCTTATCCTTTACTTCGTCTGGCACACGCATCCGGACTCCCAGGGCCCAAGGAATGGGCTCCCGGCACGAAGCATAAGGCAGGTCCAGGAGGCCTAATCAGCCCATAACTTTGAGGTGAGCTCCGGGTCTTGTGGCTGCCAAGCTCAAATGGAGTCTTGGTTCCCAGTAAACCAGCTTTTATGGAAGTATTGGTGAGCAGCGAACATAGTTTTCCTTCCTTTATAAAAATCGGACGTTTTGAAAGGCAGAAGTCAGATTTGGCTTAACTTGTAAAAATTCAATATTCAAAAAGCTGCTGAATGCCGTTCACAAAGGTTCTGTTAACAGTATAGATTAGTACGAACTTATACTCAACATTCAGATTTTATGGTCGAGCGTAATCGTCTCTACTATGAATATTGAGATACATATTAAAATAAATGATTCGGTAACAGAGGGCTTTAAGCTCCTGGCTCATGAACGGTGGTTTTGCAAAAAATAGATAATTTTGTTAATAAACTACACCGTGGAGCACTTTGTGATTACGTGTTGGTGGAATTAATTCTGGTTTTTCTTCGTATGCGCTATGGAGGAATATAAAAGTGCCCACAACAAGTTACGAATTATTAAAAAATGTAAACAAAGGTAAAAATTATCCGTTGCTAGGGATCATGTTATTGGCCCTTCAGGCCTGACCCCTTGACCCTAAAAATCTGCCCAACGAACTGGTCATGCGTTTTGGTCGTAAGTTTATGTGTGCCACTTTTGGTGTGCGTGGGTTGAAAAATTGGACCTGTATCGTAGAGCGCGTGAAAAGCAGATCTAAATCATGTCATAATTATATCTTGGTTAGATTACGGATTTATACCTGACTAGTATATTCCAGACCCAACCGTCATATGGCTTGGCAAGGTTCCTTAACTTATATTTCGAACCTATTGGGAGGATGGGAACTATTCTGGACTCTGTTGTTGCCACCCATTGTAAGCATCTATTCCTAACACTCACTGTAAACTCCCATTTCGAAGAAATTGTGTAATCACCCATTGTCAACGTAAACACACTGTAAACATCCGCTTTAAATGATCATTGTAAACAGCCATAGTAAATGCCTTGTAAGCACCCATAGCAAACACGTTGCAAACACTCCCTGTTAACATCCATTGTAAACACCTATTGTATTGTAGCACTCATTGCAAACAGTTATTTTAAACACTGGATCACTCATTGTAACCAGCGATTTTAAGCACCCATTGTTAACAACCCTTCCAAACACTTACCGTAAACACACTCCGCTGCATATCGGAATTCTGAAAATCTATTAACACCCCTTTCTCTGTGATTCACTCTAAGCACATTATGTGCTATTGTTGCAGACACTTTGTCATATAAACAAAACGCGTTTTGTTCACATTAATATTACAATGCAACGTGCTACCATCATCGCTAAATGCGACATGGATATAAAAATAATTACAAAAGGAATTTCGGCCCCTTCCGCTGGGAACACCCTTATTCTATAGAATCATTTTATAAACTGTCTAGAAACCCACACTCGGCTGTTACCACCTTTTGTGAGTATGCCGTATGATGAACCCTGGTAGTGCTTCCTGTAAACAGCTGCTGTCAACGCTCGGTTTGATTCCGATTATCCCGAATTAAAAATTAGGCCCTGGGATATCTGAGTTCCAACATTGTGTGAACCTCGGGCTCATTTTTTATTCTATCCCTTGGTAGTTCCAACGCCCAGGTGGTCCCAGGGTCCCAACCGCCTCTAAAGAAGGTACGGTGAGACTCATTGACATTTCCTTAATAAGATTTCCTAGCTCCATTCTTGTTTTTCCCTTGGTTCGGAGAAAGGGAGTGAAAGTGGGCCCATTCTGGACTACACAACAGGCAGCCTTTAGAGTACAAGTTGTGGGCTAATAAGGTTTCCGCGGAAGGAGGATGGTGCTGGTGGAGAAGAATGAGAATCCACCTTGACAGGCCGGGGCCGGGGAAGAATCTAATCCCGAAATTGCACCTGATCCTCCGGGTCCGGGCTGGGAGATGACAGGATGAATGAATTCCTCACCGTCAACCTCTCACCCACAGTCTACTATGTACCGCCGCGGCGGCTCTCTCTCACCTATCCCGCCGAATTAGGAACCCTCCCTTTGATGAGAAACTTAATTTATGGGCCTGCCCACTCAGAATGACACCGCAAAAGGAGCCACAGAGCCCACCAACCCAACCTCAAAATCACAAGAATTCGGGAGCCTAAATACAGGTTGTGAGCGATGAGCCGCGTCTTCGCTTCTCTCTAGGTACACCATACAATTATGACTGAGGTGTGTATAGCACCAAAAATTTGTCACTTCATAAAATATGTGTATAATTATAGTTATTGCTGTAGATTGTTTAGAATAATTGACAGTACGTAGAGCTGACTCGTCAGTTTGGTAAGAGGAATATTTAAACGATCACCAATTAATTCGAAATCTATCACCAACTAATTCCAAATCTCACACCTATTATTTTCATATCTCAAACCAATTAATCTCAAAGCTCTCACCAATTAATTCGAAATCTCTCACCAACTAGAGCAGACTTCCTGACCAATTAATTAGAAATCTCTCACCAATTAATTCGAAAGCTCTCACCAATTAGAGGAGACTTCCTCACCGAGATTTTGAAATATTACAAGTAAGTTAATCTTAATTCTGTTAATTCTGGTAAAATAAAATACCTAGTGCTCATAATACGTTTCAAATGATTGGTGGGTAATTTGCTGTAATTGGTGAGAAAATCTGCTATAATTGGTGAGAGATTTCAAATTAATTGGTGATAGTTTAAATGTCAGCCGTAATTAACGACTCTGGCTTTTAACTTACTGAAATAAAATCCATATTTTTTGTGTGCCAGGCCACAGAGGTTATAATTAGACCAGGCTTCTACCACCAACCAGTAATTAGAGAGCTTCCAAAGGAAGCCCTAGCCATGCCTCATGCCGAACGGGTTGTCTGTTGATTCCTAGCCTTCCTAAGAGCTCCCATTCCAAGCCCACCTAATTATTCTATTAATGAGTTAAGTGGGTTCCTATTATTCGAGTCTGGGCCCGCCTCGAAGAACTTTAATTAAATACGTCCCCCGTTCCCACAAGTATGAGTCAAGGAGACCTAATATCTATATGTACAGACTAATTGTATTCATTTTGGGTAAGTGAATTGAATAGGGGACTACTGGTGCGTCAAACTCGTACTAGTGTAGGTAGTTACTATGTATTATGGACATAACGGAATTCATATTTTAGATACGCCTCTATATATGTATATTATATATTATATATAGGAAAGTACAATACAATCCTATTCTTATCACAAGCTATGTATATGTACACATAACGTACAAAGTTCATGACCTTTTGATGAAACAATGATCAAGGCACTGGCACCACATATACGGATACGGAGCACTCCCTATTTAAATATACGAGCTAATAGATTTACTGGAAACTATGTATCATTATATACACATTTCCAAGGCATTATCCTTCTCAAAGTTACATCAATCAACCTCAGTACAAGAATGGGACACTCAACACAGTGCACAAGCCCTGATTTTTGACGCATTAGGACTGAGCATAATTGCAGCACAGTCTATTCCAAAATCCGAAAGGAAAGTGCCATTTTCCTATTTTTATTGCTTGACAAAGTAATTTGGCCCTAATAGAAAGTACTCGTAAGTATTAGTACAAAAAGGTCGTCAGAGGCTAAGGGTATCTACGATCTGGTCCAGGCACATTAAGAGCTACGAATCTAAACCTAGTGCCTATCTTATGGGTAATAAAGAATACTAATTAGGATTAAGGCTACGACACGACAGTACTTTGCCAAAGTAGTATAATAATGTATTTTATTGTAATTGTAGAGCATTTGTGTGGCTTTACTGCCAACTCAGTTCCTTCAAGGAAATAGCTAGGCTTAAACGAATATATGTGAGTCTTTTACACAAGTTAGTGCGAGCTGAAGAATGCTAAAGCTTCCAAAAATTTAATTTAATCATTGGATAGCCGTTCCCGTAACCCCATTGATAATATCAAAATCCTTGATGATATCGAAATCCTTGATGATATCAAAATCCTTGATGATATCAAAATCCTTGATGATATCAAAATCCTTGATGATATCAAAATCCTTGATGGTATCAAAATCCTTGATAGTATCAAAATCCTTGATGGTATCAAAATCCTTGATAATATCAAAATCCTTGATAATATCAAAATCCTTGATAATATCAAAATCCTTGATAATATCA
>JAQFZY010003254.1:0-10025 GCA_034696285.1 Hypogastrura burkilli | reverse complement strand
ATAGGCTAATGGCTGTAAGTGGCTAAGGGACTACGGGCTACGTGGAGGACATGGGAGAAGGGGGCTAAATGGACTATAAGGACTACCCGAGCTACACGGACGATGGCGGGTACATGAGCTGGGACTTCATCAAATACGCCGTCATACTCATGTTTAAAAGAGGGTAATGAACATTGTGGAGCCTGTGGCCAATATGGGGGAGTAGACATAGTCTGCTAATTAGGGTGAGGCTTTTGAGAGGGCATGGGTCTAATAGGGAGGTGGACGTAATGGCGTAATGGGCTTAGGCTTTCTCCTTGTCTCGCCCTAACCCGAAACCCATCTGGGTGCTGAGTATGCGGGGCAGGCAGGGCTAGGGCAGGGGAAGGTGTGCGGGAGACTGGCGGACTGCCTAATACTGGGCTCGTAAACGTAATATGGAATGCAGGAGGTGCCTGAAGGACTTGTGTCTGTTTCTGGACGAACGTGAAGGTAGTACATGATAAATGGGTCCGCTCTCCATGCTCCCCATTCCAGCCAACTAGGCTCCTTCGTGAGCAGAATGGGTCTTTTAACCTTTTATTGGGAATGACATGCATGCGTGCCACCATGTAGACCTGGATATGACACACTTCTTCATTTCGGCCTTCAGGCAGGAGTGCAAGTTACAATTTAGATGGGAACCCGGGGCCAGGCCCCAATCAATACAATATATCCTAAGGTATACACCACCTTTCTTATCCACTACTTTCTTCGGAAAGTTGAAGTATTACCTAAATAGTTTCCCATATTATGAGGCAAAGATACCCATTGTATTCTCAGGCCCTGGATTCCCAGAATCAAAATCAGAAACTAGTATTTTAAAATACGATAGGAGTGTACCTACATATTTATGTGTGTGCTGTTTCTGCCTGGAAGGAACAGGAGAAGGAAGGAAAAACACTATCTACGGCGTAATTGACTGTTTATGTAGTTTACTTTTTATTATACAAATATGATATTATTAGGCAAAGGGATCCCGCTGTATATTCCCGGTTCCAGGAGCCCAAGGATCAATAGCAATATTTTTAAATACGATAGTGTGTTTGTTATTTGGAGCTGATGGGCATGGCAGAGAAAGAGAAGGAATCCTACTCAAATTATATATAATCGTATTCTATTGTATAAATAGTAGTATATGATGCCCATGTTCCTTTTGTCCCTCCCAGAAGCAAGCGCGTAATGACATTTTCTCATTTATAAGGTTGGTCAGACATGTTATGATGAAAGCCTTTCCTACTCGGCCCAATGCTTCTGATCTTATGATTCATCCCTACCTATGCCACAACAAACAGAATACCTGATGAATACAGCAGTTTTGATACTAAATTCAGAGTCCGGAAAACATGATTGGTATGCTTTGTACCTGCCTAACCTCACATGAGTAATATGGAGAATCAGGAAGAGATAGGGAAAGCCTATAGCCATGCTGCTCCCATGCCGAAGTGGTGAAAACCTGTGAGGGAGCTCTGAAGCAGAAGGGTGTAATTGTGTAGGAATCGGAGAGCATGGCCCAACTACGGAATTTATAAACTATGATCCTTGACATTTACGATTGGGTGGTTACAGGAAAGTACGGCTTCGGAAGGTCAAGATTTACTATCCGCATAATAATCTACTCTATGAAATGAACACACGGCCCAATTGTCTTTCTGCATGCACCCAGCTCAACCACTCAACATAGTACATACAAATATTTGTACGCTACTACGTACAACAACGTAATTCATTCAGTCAATTCACTCTAATACCAAAATTGACGGAGGCTCTTCAAATATTTCAACATGCTTTCAAATAATTCACCGTCAGGCCAGTTTACTATTATCGGGAATACATCGTATCACTGCCGTGGGAGTTTCTCTGAGCCATTCAATCCAAAGTACCGTCATTCCGTGACAGAGGCTTGGGAATGAAGGTCAAAAGCAAGCCCGGTTGTTTTAGGTTTTCTACGACGGCGTTTGAAAAATGGGGAAAATCGGGACGGGAGTGACTGGGACCTGCGGTATGTAGCCAATTGAGTCATTTCGAGACGGCTGGAGTCACACTTGGAAAAAGGGAGCTTCTAGAGGAGACATTTTTCAATTTGATGTATCACTCCCTTCAATCTTGGCCCGTTCCGAAAAAGGGAATCGCTTCAGGAATAGCCGACTATGCCTGGCTTCTGTTTAGTCTCAGTCTCAGTAGTACATAAAGGATGATGGGGAAATAGATCACATTGACGCAACTTGAGCGCGTCTTTTTTTACTTTGTTCTTGCTTATATGTAACTTTCAAATGATGGATAAGGGTATTACCTCTAAATTACTTACGTAATAAATTCCACCTATGTTTTTAGCTAAATTAGACGTCGCTAATGCTATATCTACGATTTTCTATCCTTTCCTATCATTTTTTACAATTTAAACAAAATATGTATTCTATCTGCAAATATTATATATCGAATAAATGCAAATGATACACAGTAGAAACACTATGTCTTCCAATATATTCAAAGTTGACTATACTTTATGGAATAAATAAATAAATAGTTACATAAGCAATATGTAAATTATTCATAGTCTACAGATTTTTATTGGCAGCTTGAATATGAGGAATACGTCTTCGAGCAGCTAATGTTTGCTTCTGCTTTTATAAACATGCACATTAAAGAGCGACGCTGCCACTCGGCTTACAATATATTAGTTAATAAGCCCTAAACGGAGAAAAGTGACCAAATCCACGTAAAGCATTTCCGTGGCCCCGAAAACTTTAATTTCATTTATAATTTTGTTTAATACAAAAGTTTATGTATTCATTCTCACACGTTAATGGGTAGCATTAGACGAGTTTGAGTAAAACTTCCTGGACTGATAGGGAATAGTGATACTATTAGGTAGTACTATGCTTCTGAGGGAGGATCAGCGTGGAAAACTTTGAAAAATAGCTCAGCTCAAAGCCTGCCTCAAAATATTTCCAAAGTTTTCGGTGCGTTCTGGTCCTTAATCAAAGAGAGACTTCAGATTGTCTTCCAATCCCTATAGCCTTAGCAAAACAACTAAGGTGAAACTTTCAAAACTTTATAGCGGAGGTGCTAAGTTTTGATTAAAGTAGTAGGAGCAGAGAAGCAATTAATGGAAGAAGAACTGGGACTGGGACTCTGCTCCATAGGCCGTAAGTGATCCTGCTAATATCTTCTACCTACTACCTTTCTGCGTACTACAAAATCATTAACCAACTGTTATAATTTTGGTTTAAAACTTGGCCAAATCGGATTCAAGCAATAAACACACGCGCGTATCCGTCAGCTTACTCTGCGTTTCTCTATCATATATACTATACATAATCATTTTAGCTGTTACAGGCGTACAGTACAAGGTAAATAGGTGTCGCCAATTGCAGGTAGTAGATATGTTGTTACGAGGCATGAATTATTCATACAGCATCGGTTTCGACTGCTGGTGATGTCGACATGTTTTTGCGCCAGATTTTCGCATACTAAGTTACTATATTTTACGATGTAGCACATACATATTATGTAATTTAGTGTTACACTTTAGAAGCATCTTCTTTTTCCTTCTGCACCTAACAACAACAACGCATTATTCTTCCTTCTTTTTGTCAGCCGTAAGACCCTAATTCTGCATTTCAATTAAGTAAAAAGCATTGAGATTCCTGGAACTGGCTTGCGACATGATGCATGAACGATATTTTGTACACTGACGGCCTAAGGTCTGCTTGATTGTCTACTCAAATGTTAATACAGGCAATTTCGGTTAAAAGCAACCTGAGCTAATTCTGTTCCATATAAGTGTCGGCCCTATCAACAGAAACTTGCAGAAAATACCAAATTAATACACGGATGATTGTTACTGAGTTTTGTTAAGTGCAATACATTATGAATATTTTAATATGAATACGAGTAAGAAGTATATGTATGTCATTTTTGATTGTTTGGAAGTTCTAGATGCCACTTTCAAACTTTTTATTGTTAATTACTGAAAAATAAATAATAAAGTTTGGCAGAGAACTACTACATACTAGAGAGCTCTAAGGCACATTATTCCTTTGGGATTACATATGTATATGTATAATAATTGCATATGACATGATCTATTGCATATTACATATATTCATACCTTTACATGTACCGTTGACTGTAATATGTAAATTAGTACGATTTTGATAAATATCGGTTGGAATTTAGCATCTTACAAGGGACTATTCAAAATTTTCCTCCCTTTTAATGGAAAGTCCCCTTTAAGCGGATCCGTTTTCAGCGTATTTTACCCCATAAGAAATGCACCAACCAATCTGCCGATTTTCGGCCCTTCTACCCGGGGCCATTTTAACCGAAATCGGCTCTAGTGTTAAATACCTACATATATACTGTCTCGGTCTAGGATGTCTAGACTAGACTCTATTCCAAGAACAGGATTTGAGGATTTGAGGTTGGAAACTGTGCTGCTTGCTCCTAAAAGAAAGGGAAATGGATCTCAAGCCCAAGAACGGTTCAGACAATAGTAAATAGTACGGAAAGTTGAGGATCCATTCCATGGATGCCTTGGTGGGTTTAACTAGGACAAAAACAAAAATAAAATAAGAGCCAACTTTCCATTCTTTCCTCTCAACTCATCCCTTTCACTTTTATAATTCATTTGGCTCCTGAGCGGAGTTCCAGGGCTCTTTCGCTAAGACGATAGGCACAATTTGCTGGGCTGAGCTAATGTGGGAGTCTTATGATTGCCTGGCAAGAGCCAGGTTTACCCTTGGGTACTTCCATTATTAAAATCCAAGGCGTAATAAAGTGCGAGTTAGGCCGTCTAGAATTCCGAATTGAGCCCACACCGTTCATTTTACGAACCTGAACCAGGCAGAAATTTCCTAATTCATCATATTCTGGAAATTGTGCTAAATTGGTGGTTGAGGCTGGGAGTGGCGATTTAAGAACCTAACTCCAAGCGGGTTGGAATTTCTTTCTTTTAAGAGCTTCCACAAATTGTACCGCCGAATTGTTGTTTGGGAGTTGGGCCGGGGATATTTTCCTCTCTCATCCGGATGATTGGATGCTGAAACATTTGGACTGTTTTGAGTGACGGTAGCGGAGGATACGGCGGAGAGTCAAACGAAGTGTATGAATTCTTTATGAAGAAGTTATTTAGCGAGAGCTGAAAATGGGTCCGCTCTTTCACTCCACTTCATTCGCTCTATAGAGCTCTCTCCCTCTTATCATTACCTGGATCCCAAAATGAAAACCCGCCTGTCAACTTTGGTCACACTCAGCCTGAAGGGAGCGGAAGAAGAATTGATTCTACCCAGCCCAGACTAAATGCACTACAAAACATCCAGAGGAATCAAATAACAGGGAGCCGAGACTTAAATGAGATGCCCATTGAAAAAGTAACGGTTAATTAAGTGAAGGAACTTGAGCTCAGATTCACGCTATCTCCAACGAATTATATAATTTTGCGCTTGCGCACCAAAGTAAAGATCCGTTTATGCAGTGTTGGCGTCCAGCGATGGGGACATGAAATACATAGGTAGGTATAGGTACTGTATTTTATTCAATTTCAAGAGTTTTTCACCAGGAACTCCGGAAGCAGCGGTTCTATCATACTGTGCTTCGAGACGGAGTACGAGCATATTTCAAACATACATTTCTAAGATATAAGATGTTCCTACTTGAGCGGAAAAATTACTTCTTGGAGAATTTATTCTCAAGATACTTCCATTCGAAAGGCTATTACCTTACAGCAAGGTAAATATCTATTTTTACTGTGTGCAATATTTCTTTTAAAAGCATTTTAACATTTGCCAAAAAAAATCCATCACTATGCAATTTTACTTAATTCTGCCATACTGAATTCGAATACCAACATATAGTACTGCTTCTTTACTCCTAGACACCTCCAGTTAGTCCTAGTCGTTAAACCCCCGTAAGATCTCTTTCGAGACTATCTATTATCTAATCATGAGCGAAATTGCACCAGTACTTAAAAAGTCTAGAAGCAAGTATAAATATGAGTAATTTTTGCACGGCTTTGTAATAGAATCAGCAGGAATTGTTTCATCAATATTTTGGCTAGTTTTAGTTTAGTACTTAGACTTATTATTAGTCCCACCGTAGATATTCCTCATTTTCCCAGAAAAAATTACTAGGTCGACACCACCAACTTTGACCGAAATTAAAGAAAATTTTAACTGATTTCCATGGCTAATTTGATTAATTAAGGTTAGATTAGTTTTAAACGTTCGGCTGTTGTGATTGCACTCGGCCTCACCGAACGGAAAGCAGTCAAATCTAACCGAACTTTTCTTCCAAATAGAACTGGGGGAAAATTCGGCCAAACTAAATTTGGTTGAATTAGTTAATTTTTCTGTGAATTTAGGATTTATCATTGGTAGTCTTAAATAATAGCCGTTTTGTGCACACCAGGTTCAAAATACCTCCTAGGCCTCGGTCCGTACAATTCAATCCGCACGTGAATCCGTGGGTCCATGTTGTCGTATAAACCGACGTGGACTACGTGAACCTAGCCAGATTAGTTCCCTTGTCTCCATATCCCAAATTCACATTGATCAAGGGCCTAATATTGGGTTTGACTTTTCAGCCGCAGCAGCGGGTCGGGACAGCTCTCCTGAGACCTGCTCTAATACTACAATCACAATATAGGATTTGAACCTATCCCTCCACATTTCCCTGAGCTGGGACCCCGAGAAAACATAAATAAAAATACAGGGCGGAAGCGGAGGGATTCGGAACTGTACATACAATATGCCATTTCATTTTTTGGCAATCCGAGGCTCACTCTGGCCCTCCTAAGATTTATTGCGTCCTGCTTACGAACGTTCTCAAAAATCCTTTCCCCTTTCCATCTTCCCTTGAGTTCTTGGATCTCCCTAGTTCCGGCCATTTGAGCTCGTAGTACGAGGATCCTAGTGGCCTAATCCACTCCTCCTCTCCAGCTCCTCTTTCTTCCATACTTTGTTTTAATGACAAGCTAATCCCTCCCATCCTTCCTCTATAAAACTTTTAATGGAAAAATGGGGATTCCCCTCGCCAAGGTGACAGTTATCTCCCTACGGTCACCATATCTTACCCCGCCCTTTTTACGCAGGGAAGACTTAGAATTTGGGGAGCAGTATTTCTAATCCGATTATGAGATCCCCTTTATGGGACTGCCTTAGCTACCGTCGTCCTCAGCTCCTTGTTCTCCAAGAAGGTACGGCCCTGCCTATTTGTATTCAAGCTGGCTTGGAAGACAGGCGGGAGGGAGCCTGAATTGAATTCAAGGAAACTTTGGGTTCTGCTTGGGGGCTGGCTGCGGAAGGACTGAAAAATTAGTTGTATTCTCCCTTCCAAGCTCCTTACCTTGAGAACTACATCTGCGGATGATATTTTCCAAGAAAGTATTCTGAGGAGCAACTAATCCCCGCCTTCCTCCCGGCATCATGAACTAGGCTCAATTTCCGTTCAATTAGAATGCCTGGCCCAAAACAAAGGACTCCACACTGTTCTCCCTGGGTACTCCCGCAAGGAACTTAAGTTCTGCCCATCCTCCAGGGTATTACTACCTATAATCTCACGCTCACATTTGTTTATTCACATCCGCCATCACAAGACCGTGTCCAATCCGCTTAGGCCAAACATTTCCCGGCCCGGGGGCTTAGAACTCAAACTTCACAGGGGGGATTGGAAGACAGGCCGAGTAGGTAGTGAACTGGGCTCTTGGAACAGAGGAAAGACGAGGAGGGGGGCTTCTGGGGAATTGAATTAGTTTGGGGGTCCTTATTAAGGATCCAGTGAATCAGAGCTGGATCTGGTTCAGAACCATGGGGTGGGCCTGAAAGGAGGGATGGGTCCTGTCATCCGTGATCCCGGTATTCCATTTTACCAGCCCACTCCGTAAGTCATGGTGAGGAAAGCGGAGGGCAGCTTCCCTGGATTTTCCCTGGTCTTCTGTTCTCAACGGCCCCGAGTCCCCGTTCCCTGCTTTCCTCAGTCCGAGCACAACTTTGGTCGTAATAAGGAGGAGGAGGAAGAGAAGGAACGGAGGCCTGGAAGGAGATGTGCAATTTGAGACCATTCCGACCTATAAAAAACGGATGTCGTTTTCCCCTGTATATATCACTTGTTGTAGGGAAGGCGGATCTAATGTAATGGGCACCCAAAAAATGTTATGTAGCTCCGCCGATCCCCTAATTTCGGGCCTTGGTCACTACGCCGGCCTCAGTGCAGAGGAGGTCCTGGGCGGTCAGAGGGAAAGAACAAATAGCTGTCATACACCGAAACATATTTTCCTCAACACCTTCTACTGGCAGGATCATCAAGCAACAAGCAAATCCAGAACCAAAAAAATATAAAAATAGCAATCGAAATGTTTTTCGTACAGCTTCTAAATGAGCTTGGAAGCAAATGCCGATTCTAATTACCGTAACCAGGCTAAAGTAAAAGTTGTAGGTGGTATAGCATATAATTCGATATTGCGAAATGCAGATTGAGTGGGCAACAAGATCTGCTTTCTCCTTAATGGATACACAGTTTGCAAACATGGATTGATTGTGGTCTTCAAAAATCTAGGTGACTGGATTCTACTGTTACAACTACAAAACGCCCCGCTGTAAAAACGAAAAGGAACTTTAATGGAGGACGAACTCTGATAATTATTGCAAATGATAATTGCGAATCTGTCCATGCTTAATTCTGTCATACCCTATTCCGGGATCATTTCGGATAACTGTTTGGTGCACGAAATGGTCACTGCAGTTTGCAGTTCGGTCAATAACTAAGCAGATGAATTTTGTAGAGAAGAATTAGAAACTTTTGGTAGGACTCCCTATGGTGGCCTTTGAGGCTTCCAAGGTTCTTGAAGTGCCTATTAGGATTTCTTGGTAATTGCTTGATATCACTGACCCAGTTCCCATAGTGGAGTGCCTATTATAAGAGGCCAATTCCCCATTATCCGTGCCAGTCCAGATTTGTTTTAAACCCGTTCCTCCTTCCTTGAGTCCACATGTCTTTCACTCAGAATGTTCTCTCTTTGGTCGTATTTACTGAGTCGTAGACAAATTAGATTAGAGAGTGGGTAGTGTAGTAGAGGAGAGTCTTAGGTGAGGTTGTTGGGAGACAGAAGAGAGTCCTGAGCTCGGTTCCTCTGAATGCCCCACGGTCGGAACAAGACTGAGTTGTAAAAGGTTGCGGCAAAACACATTGGAGGAGAAAGTAGAGCTCGACTCGAGCCAGCTACGGCCTAGCTCTCCTTACGACATTCCGGCCTAAGAAAGGGTTGACCTGCGCTCTCTGGCTGGAGTTCCCCGAAAGACCCGCTCTCCTCTTCCTTATTGTTTTTTTAATCAGGCCCCAGGACCCACCCCAAGAGTGCAGATTAGGAACTGTACACAAGTACATGGAGATCCCTGGGCCACGTCCGAAACCTCTAAAGGGCTTAGAGCTTCCGCCGACGACAAGGAATGCCCGCATTATCACACTTTAGGCATCCAGTCCAGGAAACCCCCTCTCACCAAACTTGGATTCGGAGAAAGCGTGAGGAAGAAAGTTGGGGATGATGGTTGGAGGTAAAAATGTGCGGAGGGAGGGCTATATAGTAGGAAGGCATGTCATAAAATTAGCCGTATCCAAATAGTTTCCCAGATCCCACATTTCGGAAAACTATCCCATAACTCATGCCGGAGTTTCCCATGTGAACATGACAGAGCCGGCAGAGCACTCCAACCTACACCTTAATTGGTTACTACGTTTTCCGGTCTCCCCTTTCCAATTAGGAATCTGTCTCCCGGACTTCTGCATAGACTTACTTGTTGGTGTTTGGGGAAACCAAAAGAGATCTGCCCAATCTGGCTCAGGGAACTTCCATTGTAACTTATACCATTCTCATTCTCGCCTTAGCTCGCTCTCGGCAACTCCAAATTACATACCCAACTGAATACGAATGCTCTGTATAAATCCCATTTTCGACCTATTCCAGTCTATTCCTATTTTCGAGTATTCCAGAAAGACGAGCCACTTCCTCC
>JAQFZY010003253.1:0-10026 GCA_034696285.1 Hypogastrura burkilli | reverse complement strand
TAGGGTCGGTAAGGCCTTCGCCGGTAGATACTCTAGCGTAAGCCATTTCGTAGATGAACGCAAAAACTCTTACAAATTTGTTGGAGACTCCAAGGTTGATGAGAACTTGCCAGAGCTTGTTATGGTCCGGGGTGTCAAACGCCTGTGACAGGTCAATGAAACAGGCGTATAGCTTCCTTTTCTGTAACAACTGCGTTTGGATTAGTGAGTTCAAGATGAAGATTTGGTCGAGACAGCTTCTGTTCTTCTGAAATCCGGCTTGAAACTGGGAGATTTTGCTTTTCGCTCTTATCCAGTGGTTCAGACGTGCAGTGAGAACTGAAGTGAATAGTTTTAAGACAGTATTGAGCAACGAGATCGGTCTATAATTCGAGGTTACACTATGGAGGCCCTTTTTGTGCAAGGGACTAATAGTGGCTTCAATTTTCTATTATTATGAGTACCAAGCTTACGACAGAAGTCATCTCCAAGCTATTTACTGTTGTGAATACGTTCCTCAGCTCTAAGCTCGATCCGGGCTACTTCGTCACATCTTTCTCTGTGGGACCCGGCTCCAATGAGAGGGACAATTACTTGAGCTCCATTTACGCGGTCAACTTTTCCAGCCTCTCGAGATCCGGACCGGACGGCTACAACTACAATTTGATCCTCAAGTCCCAGATCATTTCCAGTGAAAAGTTTGATGATGCTTCGGAGTACTTCTGGAACATTGTTTTCGCTAAGGAGCACCTGGCCTACTCGCTGATTCTGGAACAAATGTCCCAGCTCTCTTCCGCCTCCCTCTCACCTCGGCTCCATTACTTTTACGGGGAGGACCAATCTGACTATGCCTGTCTCCTCCTCGACAATCTAACCCAGGACGGCTACTACATTCCCAAAGCACAGAATGGCGGGCTCAATTTGGAGGAGGCAGTTCTAATAGTCCGCACGCTTGCTAAGTTCCACGCGCTTTCATTGGGTAAGACTAGAGGGTATATTGAGCTTATCTGCTGCAACTAGTCAATATAATATCAATACAACACGGATTTTGGTATTTCCAGTTATTGAAGCTGAAGGCTCGAAACCCCTTCCAGAGAAACATAAATCTTGTGGAGCCGAAATGTTCTTTTCCCCAGCACTAGAAAGCGTCATGGAGCCCTTCATACAAAACTCGTACCTTGGCGTAATTAAAGCGGCCGAGACCTTACGCCCTGATCTGGCTCAGGCCCTCAATATTCTTAACGCTGGCCAAAGCGTGTTTTCAAGATTCTGTGACTGGGTTCGACCGGACCAGTCCTCCTTCAACTGCCTCTGTCATGGGGATCCTAGAACATCCAACATGTTCATCGGCGGGACCACTGAGACCTCCGAAGCTACTATGAAGCTAATTGACTTCCAAATGGTGCGCTACGCCTCCCCGCTAACAGACCTGCAATACGCTCTCCAGCTTGGAACAACGAGGGGATTTAGGGAATCTCACCTCAACACGCTTCTCCGGGCCTACCACAACGAGTTCCAGGGAATCCTAGCCCGGTTCCCCAACGCCAATCTCTTGAGTCCCATCCCGCGGTCTTGGACCTTGGAACAGTTGACAACAGAATATGGACAGTTCAGCCTTTTTGGTCTCCTCGTAGCCATCACGTTCTTGCCGGTCGTATTCTACAGTGGGAACAGTGATAAAAAGAACGTGGATGAGATGGACGCGGCCGAAAGGAATAAGTTTATTAGTAAAGAGAGGCAAGCATTTGTGGCCAGGTCGGTTCTGGGTGACACGGAGCTGGCCACGAGGATCTTCGAAGCTTGTGATGAAATGAAGGGAAATAAGTATATTGGAGCTAATAGTATGATTATGACTGAATAGCTAGGTTACGTGTGAAGTGTGGAAAGCTAATTATTTACCTTTTTGACTCAATTTAGATTATTCTAATTTAAAAAAAATGCTCCTAGTAAAAAGTCACTGAGCATGCCTGAGTGTGCTCTAAAAAGGACGAAGTGAGGTTATTTCATATTAACCCAGAACTCTTTTTTAAAGAGTCAAAGTTCACGAAAGTCCCTTGGCGAGTCCTGGTTCATGATACGGGTGTTCAGATTAATCAGGAGCGCATGTGCACTTTAGTTGGAAATATTTAATTTATAGCTGTTTCCGTTAACAAATTACTAGATACATTCTTTGAATTACTGACCCCATCAAAAAAAATTTCCCAGTTGTTAATATGAACTGAACTTGTTTCGTCCGTTTTAGAGCACACTCAGGCATGCTCAGCGACTTTTTACTAGGAGAATATTTTTATTTCCGAATTTTTGCGGGTTAAAAGTTAAAACTGATATCATAAGTCATGTTTCAAACCATAACCATCATTGCACGTGAACATATTTTATGAGTATAAATATTAACGTTGTCATGGGCGATGGATGATGCATATGAGAGTGCACTAATACAGATATGTGGGAGATCCCTATACATATAAACGTATGTTAGGAAATAGGCATCAGATCGGTTGGTAAATGGTCAGATATCTCAGGAGCCTATATAGGTCTAATTAAGTTTGTTTGAAAGGTATTTGTATGATCTAAAAAAAAAAAAAAAAAATTCAATATCCGGAAGCCATGTTGGTATGGGAAGTGGGTTAAATCGACACATCGGGGTCGTTTTTGGGGATTTTAAGGTATTAGGAGTTAATAAATGCCATGTTTGAGTTTCGCCCCATCAACGGGACCGAATTTACCAATCTTTATGCGTGTTTAACTTTTAGCTTAGAATGAGCCGTTTTCTCAGAATCGTTATCCGGAGAATTTAAGGGGGCAGGGTAAATGCATATCCTTCGGAAGAAACCTTTAAACGCTTTACGATTTCGTTTAGTTACGGGGTTTAATGTTACCAAGGCGTCTACTCAGGCAATAAATATTGCAAATTGTTATCAAAAGTATTCCAAAGTAACCGAACTGTGCAGTTTCCCCACTTGTCAACGCTAACTTATTGTATCAAGAATTACCTTATCTACATGAAACACAAGGAAGAGTGTATAAATTGAAGATGTAAACGGTTATTTCAATAAATACGTTTGATTACTTCATAAAATTTTCCGCGTCCCTATCTACGACTTACTTTGGCCGAATGAATGAATGGAATGATTCGGATTTCTAAGCATTATAGTATAACTCCAAACACTTCCTCACAGCGAATTAACTTTAATATAATCTGCGGCCATCCTTAATATTTAACCGATGGGTCGGACGTGATGTCGAATGGTTCGAATTCAAGCCAATGAATCTAATCATTCCAAAAGGTCATACCTCACCATGTAATTCCTAGTTATGTTACTATAATTTAATTTGGAATCTTATATGTATATGGGTGAGCTCGTTTTTGTAGGTTATCGAAGTATTTATAAAACACAAAATCATGATGTCATTTCTATTCTACCGAGGAGCAAGCAGCATTATTATTGTAAATTGCAAAGGGACTGAAACTAGGTGGAGTAGGAATAGGAACTTCAAGCACAAGATACCGAGTTATTTTGGAATTGGGAGATACCTGTTCTTTGAGAAATTGAATCAACATGTACATAGTAAGTTGGGTACTACAACTATTATTGTACTCTATGCAACAATATCATTTTCTGTAATGTAAAAACCTTTCTATCTTTAAATTGGTATAGTAGGCATAAGTCCTGATAAAGTTGGCAAAAAAAGTATAGGGCATCGAGAACGGTGAGTCGACCCAGCACCCAGTATGTTGGCTGTAAGTTGTAAGTAGTAATATAGGGGAATATTAGATAGATTCCTCTATCTCCGACATTTACTCGTTTATCCATCCATTCCAGTAAACATTTTCCAAAACCATGGAATTCAGTACATTGCACTGTATTTACACGCAGTATACACTCGTACTTATCGACTAAAGCCTCGACTTAAGCCAGACTTTGTACATAGCTTGATAGCTTCATCGGCTAAGTCTGATCTCATCTTAAATGGACCTTAAGTCGGTCCGGGGACATAGTGACCTCCAACAGCCACAAACAAAGCTGTTGCCAAATCTTCTAATAACAAAACTTCCGATCCCCTTGACCTCGTATACCTTTCCTCCAAACATTACATCTGCATACATAACATAGTATTATCTATGTAGCTTAAAAGAAATAATCTTGCATTCTGAATTCCAACTAGTTCTTCGCACGCCCTGCTATAGTTTTACTGTCAAAACTAATAACTTAGTTTCATTTCATTCCTTAACAATAAGTAAACCATGTACGTACTACATAGTTATCCCGTCCGCACGTAGAGGATGATGCGAAAAGGACACTTCCTTTTCTGCGTAAATCGATTGCCATCCGTGATTCTGACTTGCGAGGTTTCTAATTTAATCAAAGATGGGAATCAGCCCAGTTTTGTCACTGTGACAAAGAAGTGTATAAAGGAGAGGCTGCCTGGCGGAGTGTCATCGAGATCAACATTATGCCACAGCTCTAAAAATGATATTTTTGAGGAAGGAAGAGAGAGAAAGATAGAGTGCCTTCATCTCCGAAGACAAGCTGGGATGAGCGGCTCAGTTTTTTGGAAAGGGGAACCGTGCTCCTCTTAATACGGTCCGGGCAGAGGCGGCTGGGAAAAAGTACGGAAAAGTCGACAATTTTCACACTTTACTCAAACTGAGGAGGTCTCATCCATCTTGTCCCAAGCGTAATAAGATGAAAGTCTTCTCCAAGTGAGGACCATAAGTTCCTCCGTCTACCAGCAGCACCAGCAGGTCCACGCCTATTATTAAAGGGAAGCCGGATAGAAATATACAAGTTTGCTTAGTCTCTGTCCAACAGGCACACTACTCTTACATACATATACATACATAGACTAACCATCAACCTAACTGCTAACCGGAGTCCTACAGAAGCTCAGTTTTAAACTTGTTTCAGTAAAACAAACAATAAAACAAACTCAAATCCTTTGAAATTGAAATGGTATCTAGAGTATGGCACCCGTTTTTCACTTGAATTTATTTCCATAAAATAGAGACACGGGCCAATTTTCATAATGAGTACACATAATACACAATTTAAAATGCAATGAAAATAAAAATCATTAAACTCCTTACAACAACGGTTCCAATTTTTTATAGAATCAAGGATTTCACTTGCAATTTAATTTTCCTCCCAATCCGAAGTGATGCACCTTACCATATTATGCAATGTAACAACGGAATGCGACTTTGTTTAGCAATCTGTTGTAGTCATTAAATCACATCTGCAATTAGAGGTGAGAAATCGGAGAAATCCATTGCTACAATAGTCACCTTCCGTAGAGTACATGATTCGGTATTTGAGAATGATTACATGGGTTTTGGAATGGCGTAACCACCGAGAGGCATTTACGTAATGCCCGGCACCGAATGTCAGAAACATGGTTTTCCAATTAAAACCTGTCATTTCCAAAGGGGGTTCCAAATAGGAATGCCCGTAAATTGAAATGCAAGAGAGGCCTGAATTGACAAGGAAGAGAGAGTCTTAATCTAGCGATGGAACCTAAGAGATTTCTGATCCTCATGCATACGGAAGATCCAGGACAGCAGCTTAAAGATTAGCAGAACCAGAAGTATCTGTTCCAAATCCAATTCGGCCTGACTGGGCTCTATGTATAAGGGAAGGGGGCTTATGAATTATACAGGGAAGGAAGGGGTTTCCATGCTAGTACAAAGGAGTAGCATGGATGGGTGGCCCATAAAATAAATGCCTAGTCCTTCTACCCGGCTCCAATCTCATTTACAACAATAAACAAGTCGAAAGCAGACCGAAAACGAGTCCTGTGGACTCTGGATCTGGCTCTGACTTGCACTTTACCTTCTCACGGCGTCTCAGAAGCAGTTCTTTCCAATTAAATTCAAATCAAGTTCTTCGGCTCAGCCCAATCATCCCATTCACGTACGCATATCTTTAAGTTCTGCACCATCCTCCTGCCCCACTGCTTCGCCTATCTGCCACATCACAAGAAACAAAAGAAAAATGCGCAAGTTCATTTGTAAATAGGACAAGGAGAATATAAAACTCGAAATCAGAGTAATCCGGAATGTATTTACATATGTATAAACCGACGCGACGGGGAAATGCTTTCTCCCAAACTTGGTCTACGTAGGTACTAATACTCAGGCCTGTTTCATCTGTTGCTGGGCACTGCTGAGTCAGAGTCGTGGCGTCATGGGTTCGAATTCCAAGAAGGTGGACTTAATAGCCCTTAATAGAATTAAGTGTGAAGGTAGTGGAGGATTAATGAGATATTTATCTCTGGAGGCGGTTGATTAGAATTTGATGTTTTAAATATTTAAATGGCATGAATAATGGGTTGCTGTTGCTGCTATACATACATACAAAAGATTGCCGTGCCGTGCCGTGAGGGTGAGGTAGTCTGTCAATTCGTGGAACAACACAGCGCAGCCAGCGGACCAAAGTTCTCGTCTGTTATGTTGGCTGTAGGCGAGTCAGAGAGATCCAGACCCAACAGAGATCCGTCTGCATTTTTTCAGTCGTCCACAAACCCTGCGTGAGAACTGTTGGGAAGTCCTGAGGGAGGCCTCTTCTGTAGTAAAAGTTCTACAAACAATAGGAATAGGAGGGAGGAGGGAAGCAGGTAGTACAGGGCAGTATACACATTTGTATTAGGATTCCGCACCAGGATCATTGGTTCCACTTCACCCAAATTCTCAGAACGGCTGTAATTAACTACCTTTGGGACCCAAACCTTACTTTCCCCTATACATTTCTATAGACTGGGAACTGCATCGTCCGCACCATACTGGATTGTGCCGTGGAGAAAAGCATCTAAAAAGAAATAGCAGTAGGTACTCTGGAAAAAGGGCCCGGCTGAATCAGAGTCAACAAAGTGTATCACAGTATATACCCGGCCATCCCATTACTCAAGACTTCGGTATAGGCCCTAATACTCCGAATTTACGGATTCACGAACAGAAACAATAGCCGCCGCATAAGCTCCGGATCCTGGACTTCCAAGTTCTTCAAATACTTTCCTTTGCAGGCACGGCAGCACTCTTCTGTGAAATCCCAACTTTTCCGAACTGTGACTTTGTGCAAGAAATTCAAAAGTTTTCGGGAGACTTTCTTCGGGAATCCTGGGAAATATGGAAATGAAAACGACAGTAGTTACGGTGAGTTTGACAGACCTCAACCTCATATTTTTTGTTGAGTCCATTAGAAGTTGAGTGTGTCCTCTTTTTTGCAATATCACTTGAGATTTTAAAATTCAAACAGTCATGTCATAATGCGTACCTCTGCTTCCTGTAATGTAACTGTACTGTAAAGCCCAAGGAATCGCAAGGACTATTGTACTTTACCTACTTAATATTGTATGATCAGCAGAATTTATAAAATTCTGCTGCATGTTTAAGGGCTCACCAATAATGATGAATGATGATGAGAAGGTTAAATTGAATTAACTGTTATGATAGGAAAGGCTATACAGAATGAATATCCTATCGTAAATACCTAAAGGCATGTCGACGAACTATGTACGTACCGTACATAAAACAGCATAGAACGATACACCCAGGGGCGAGTCAAAGGCGGGCCTAGGGGGGGGGGAGGGGCAAAAACGAACAAGATAAAACACGAGCTTTGTTGCCCCTGATACAAAAATTCAGTTAAATTTTACTAAATAAATGTCTGTTCCATATTCCATAGTTGTGCGTATGCCTTAGTTTGCCGCCCAGGTTACATATTCTGCCTATGCTTGGCTATGCCTTCGTTTACAATGTAGGCGTTTATTGCCTACTTTCCATAGTTTTGTTGCACTATTAGTTCCGCTTTGTGTACGTATTTCTTTCCTTCATTTACGTTTACATCTTGGTTTATTTGTTGGCCCCAGCAGCGTCAGTCTTTTCTATAATTTCTTACATTCCTGCCCGTATCCGGCAGCGAATTTTGAATTTAAGCCGCTCTCCTTTTTCATTTTGGTTTTTAAATACAATTTCGGACATAAAATCACAAGTGAGCTAAACTCCATAAGTAACCCCCTTGATTCTTTATATAACATTAATTTGTTGTCCTACATCGTACGGTTAATGATACCCTACCTTTGGGTGCAAAATGTTTCATAAAATCAAAAATTGTACGAATTTTTATTAAATGTATCAAAAATGTACTAATTTGTATTAAACGTTACAAAAATATACTTACTAATTTGTACTAAATGTGACATAAATGTATTTATTTGTACTTTACCAAGGCCTCACTTTACTTGTGAATTTACCACAAAATGGTAAAATGTCTTCTTTTTCCTCCTTTCAACTGAATATCCTCCCACAGTTCGCATGGATGAATTGGTACTATAATGTGCCTTTTACCTGAAAATCAAGACCGTCGATAGTCAGTCCGAATGCCGAGCGATGGTCTAAGCTAGTGTTTACGTGTAGGTAAAATAATGGTTGATTAAATTGAAAATATCTGAAATTCACCACCCGTTTTTTGAGTGGGCGAAAAAAAATGCGCACTATATATAATTGACCTTTTTGTAACAGGCCCCTCCCCCTTGACCAAATCCTAGACACGCCTCTGGATACATCGATAGAACGGACTTAACAGAATACCGTACAGTGCAGTGTGCAGTATCTTTGATACGCATAAACTTAATGCTCGTACACAATACAATTGTTTGAGTTCATGCGAAACAAAACTGAGCCAGGGGATTCGCTCCGAGTTTCATACCACGATATAATGATGTGATGAATGATGAATGAAGTCGTCATGAAAGATAGCCCATCATCTGCAAGCTTTGGAACTTGTATTAATGATGCATCTGTAATTTGATCTCTTCCCCAAACCCTCATCCCTCATCTGTCTTGCACACTACTGGATAGATAGTGAGTTTTAGAATTAGGACGGAATATCCGGTATGCTCGCAAAGCCAGGACCAAATTATTTCCCAAAACATTCGTGCTTTCGAGTCCAACCATAATCTGGGCTAGTCATAGCATAACGTCGTGTAGTACCTTTGTAATAAAATTTTTACCAGGGAAAGCAATTGAGGATATCCTATCCTGCTTACCAGTGCTTACAGTGTGAAGTATCATGCCGCATGCAGACTTTTTACGCAGGATTTAATATTCCAGCTAAAAAAAATATTAAATTACTTCTGCAAAATCAGGTTAGGCTAGGATAGGCTGGTTGGTGTTCAAAGTTACAGAGTTTTTCTTGAGCAGCTTTTTTTGACGTTAGTCAGTGTTTTTCTTTAGCTATAGAACACAATTTTTGTTAACCTATATATATTATGACAAATTTCCTACCTTTGTGTAGAAAGTGTTAAAAATTAAACATTTTATTTAGTTATTCTTACAGCAGCAACTGACTATTGCATTTGTATAGTTAACAATATGCGTGGTGTAAGATATATTTGTCATATCAAAATTTTTCACGCGCTAACAAAGGTGATTTTTTAAAGCATTTAATGCTACGTGTATTGCTGTAGGTATTCGCATTTCTCGTAACCACTACTATTGCTATCACGATCACGATATGTCTCGTAAATCCGGAATATGGATTTTCATTGTTCCTCTTTATTGTACTTTTTATGGAATCGATATATTGAATGTACATTCAAGTGAATGTGAATAGTAGATAAGTTGAAATTCGGCAAGCGATTGCTGAACACATGCTAATTAGTAATTAATAATGCCGTTTAGGTTTAGAGTTAGCTAAATAGTATTTGTCGCTGCGAGGCTATTGTGAGTCTTGTTTGTACTGCTGAAGCTTAGGCCAGTAGTGGGCAGTTGGCTATTGGTTTAACTGGATCCTAGATCCATTCCATTAGGTATTTAATTATTCATATTGTGCGGACCTGAACGCACTGACGCACTTCATTATAATTATTATTTATTGAAACCGAAGTATTTCACAAGAACCATACATGAACACAAAATAATCGTGATGAATCCCCATAAGTGGGTATTACTTCATCACGAATAGTCACGTGTAAGTAATTTAGTAATTACGAACAATATTGAGTAGTCTAATAAGAATTACACTTCCAATCATAATCATGCCACTTCTT
>JAQFZY010003252.1:0-10028 GCA_034696285.1 Hypogastrura burkilli | reverse complement strand
TTTTATGATTTTTGTCTAAACTATGCCTTGCGACACATCAAAATTTTTGTCTGTGTCTCAGGATCACAGATATGGGACTCACTGCTTGATTTGAACCGCCCCGATGACACCCCACGACCCCCCAGCGGTGACCCCGGATGGTCAACCGACGTCAATCCGACTCGAACAGGGCATGTGGCATATCAAATTGAGCAGAATAGCATACGGAGTGTTACTTTATGGTTTGACACATCATTTAACCCCTCCGTGACCCAGCGGTGACCCCGGAAAGACATCCGAAGAGGTCGAAGACGTCACCCACGGTCAACCCGACCACACCAGGTCATGTGACATATAAAAAGGACCGTTCGGGCCTGGGGATCATGAATACAGTTGAAAAACCAGTTTTCCGGCCTACCAGTGACCCTACGACCCGGGGTGACCCGGAAGGGTTACCTGCGGCGAATTAGAGTTAGCCACGGATTCGGATGCCCCAAGCCATACAGGGTCATATGCTAGGAATAATTATCGATGGTGACCTCGAAGAGGTCACCCACGGTCAACCCGACCACACCAGGTCATGTGACATAAAAAGGACCGTTCGGGCCTGGGGATCATGAATACAGTTGAAAAACCAGTTTTCCGGCCCACCCGTAGCTTCACGACTCCGGGGTGACCCGGGGTAAATTTGACTTAGCAACGGATTCGGATCCCCCAAGCCATGCAAGGTCATATGCTAGGAATGAATTTTTGATGGTGACCTCGAAGAGGGCACCCGGGATCAGGCCGCCGACACCATGTCATGTGATATCAAAATGACCGTACGGGCCGGGAAATCATAAATGCTGTTGACGAACCAGTATTTGGGCGTACGGGTGACCCCACGACCCCAGAGGGACCCGCAAGGGTCGCCCGAGGTCAATCTGAGTTAGCAACGGATTCGGATGCCCCAAGCCATGCAGGGTCATATGCTAGGAATGAATTTACGATTTAGAATTATGGGGGTCACCTCGACCACACCATATCATGTGACATATCAAAATGACCGGACGAATCTGACGATCATGAATAGAGTTGAGAAACCAGTTTTCCGGCCTACCTGTGACCTGTGACCCCACGACCCTGGTGGGACACGCAAGTGTCGCCCGAGGTCAATTTGAGTTAGCAACGGATTCTGATACACTAAAATATCTTTCAAAGATTACTTAAAAATTGTTAAATTGGCGAGAAATTTAAATACATAAAACCAAACAATGGGGTTCATTTCACTGTTTGTTTCATTTCACTGTAGTGATTCGTTTCACTGTGATTCATTTCACGGTAGTGATTCGTTTCACGCACTTGTAATAGTAATACTACGTCAAAGAATCAAAACAAATCATGCTCACCTGCTTCTTTGAGTCGATCGCCAGTGGCTCCGGTTCGTCCATAACGCTCGCTTCCGGCCAAATCCACAAGTGACAACTGCCCAACATCTATCAGCTCTTTTTCCTCAAACACATCATCACCATTAGCGGCCACTGGAGCCTGAAACCAATCAATTGAATAACTCATCTTCAAAATTAAAGAGCGTACTAGGTGTGAATCTTCAGATTCGTATGCTTGAAGTTGTAGCGTACCTGAACCACACGAATGTTGAAAATTGAGTGGCTCCGACTGGACTCCGTGTTGAGAGCCGTATGAGCCATTCTTCGTCGCTTCTGACCCCTTTGATATACTTCGAGAGCCTCTTCCGAAGACTCTACCTCAATTTCTGTAACCCCATTTACGTAAATATTGTGATTCGCATCCTCCCGTAGCATCTTGGTCTGCAGAACTGCCTTCTTATGCATTTCGATCGGTGTCTCGTCCAATAAGTCATAAACAAAGTTATTGTAGATTTCCACGTAGGTAATGAAGACGGAGTAGAAGGAGTCCCGATTCTTCAGCGTCAGAACAGTCTCGTCACGAACACGCTGGAGAGATTCAGTGTCTAAAGGTGCGGCCCGCCAGGCACTACTGTTGGATATCAAGGAGAACATTATATTTTAATCATACTCATAGGGGAAAACCTCGGCTGTCACAGTTGTCAAGGACCCCCCCCCCCTGGCCCCAAAAAGAATTTACCACCCTCTGGACGACTGATAGGGTGGGAGGATGGAAAGCTCCTTTTAAAATTTTTTAAAAGTAAACTTTACTAGTAGCAACACGCAGTTTCTGGCTAGACCGTCTGACGGTACTAAGCATCTAAGGAATCTCTGAATAGAGCGTCTGAGGGTCCTAAGCACCCAATGAAGCTCTAAATAGAGCGTCCGAAGGTCCGAAGTACCCAAGGAGTCACTAAATAGAGTATACAAGGGCCCGAAGCACCCAAGGAGTCTCTGAATAGATCGTCCGAGGGTCCTAAGCACCCAAGGAGTCTCTGACTATATTTGATCATTAGTTATGAAATCCAATGTTACGCACCATAGCTGTCGTGTTGCGCACCAGAATTTCTGGTGCCGAGCCCGCTAGTATCGTATAAGACTGGGAGCCTCGAGCCTTCGATTGATACATTTTTCTGCGCTTCGCACAAAGTGAGGTGTCTGTCTACAATTACATTCCGCGTAAGATTGGGAGCCTTCAATTTCAAAATTTCCATACGCCAAGTGCAAAGGGTAACCTTCATCTTCATAGAATAATGCGGGTTTTTTTGGCGCTTTGCGATAAGGGTTAGCTATGCTTTCAATCAAGTTTCTTATAAGATTGGGAGCTTACGATTTCAACATTTTTTTGCGCCAAGTGCAAATGGTAATCTCAGTTTCCAATAAGTTTAGTACGACATTGGGAATCTTTGGTTTAAAAATTTTCTTGCTCTTCGCGCAAATAGTTTTCCGGTTGTCAATTAAGTCTTGTACAAGATTGGGAGTATTTGATTTTAAAATTTTCTTGCGCTTCGCGCAAATAGTTGCCCCAGTCCCCAATAAAATTTTGTATAAGATTGGGGGCCTTTGATTTCAAATTTTCTTCCGCTTATCGCGAACGGTGATCTCCGTCGATAATAAAGTTTTCGTATAAGATTTGGAGCCTTCGATTTCAAAAGTTTCTTGCACTTTGTGCAAAGGTAAGCGACAAAAACTTTAGGCTGTACATACCATTTAGCAAATATCTCGGACAACGCACATGCAAGATTTCCAGACTCTTCTTATGTATATTTTACGTGTTTTTGTTTCTTTGTTTTTATGCATTTTTATGAATTTTATTTAATTATTTAAAAGAACGAAAAAGGTTCAAAAAAAATTATAAAGTACAACGAAAAAAAGTTTTACATTTAAGAAAGATTTAATCGGAAACTAGATACTTCAATTAGGATTAATAGCGGATTAGCAGACCCTCGAACCAGGATAGTCCGCGTAGGTGTATCACTAAATTATAAATCTATGTAGAAAATTAAGAATTTCAGGAAAACAAAATTCCTCCGATATTAAATCGATTTCAATGTCAGAAAAAATTTCCCTTCCGCGCGGCAAGCGCGCGGAACCTTTCCGTTACGCCTCTCGGCAAACAAACGCTACTCTTTACCACCCCTACCGAAAACGTCAACAGGATCCACAGGTTTTCCACTATGATCATACTCAATATTAAAATACAATTGAACGGTACCCTCGGGATCGTGGAGTCTTTGCCATTGCAGCATTCATCTCCTTCTGCCTCTCATACATTGCATCGGCCCGAGACTGAGCCTCAAATCCATTCATGCGGTCCGGCTTGAAGACGTTCTTTTCCGCTTGGAAAGTCTTAATGGAATTAAAGATTACGTCAATGGTCCGTGGCATGACGCCTGGATCCCCTGGGGTTCCGGACATTGTGAATGTTTTCCCAGACCCGGTCACACCATAAGCAAATAGCAGTCCGCTCTTTCCTTCAAGCAGGTCCTGCGTGGACAAGGTAAAACGGAATGCAATTAAAATGATAGTTTCAGGTTACAGTATATTATAAGATCATAGGCAAGCCACAAACCTGAACTAGAGGAAGGGAAACCTCATTGAATATTTCCTTCTGACCAACAGAGTCATTGAAAACCTTCTCAAAGGAGTAGGTGAATTGCTTAGCAACGGTGCTCTTCCAGGCTGCAGCTTCTGAAGGGAGCAGCGTGAGGGACGTATCATCATTGATCCGGATACAGTTCTCTTCCTCTCTGTTTTGTAAGGGGCGGACTCGGCAGTAGACTTGGACTGGGTCCTGATTTTTTACTACTGGTTTCCGAACGATTTGCGGACAAACAGTAGAGGTGACTACAGGCGGTGGCGGATTCCGAACGATTTGCGGACAAACAGAATAGGTGACTTTTGAGGGTCTAAATGGCTGGATACGACGGCTTGTGCTTGCCGACCCTGGAGTCCTTGAAGTTGAAGAAGCGGATGAGGGCATCTTGCTGAAACGTCAATGATAAAAGTTAAGTTATAATATAGTGCTTAGTGACGGTGAAACTAAATTCACGGAACGTAGCGTTGTGTAACAATAATATGCAACATAAAACATTGGTCATATGTATTTAACTTTTAAATCAAGATTCCAGTTAATTCACTCGTTAAACTTCATTTAATTTACACGATATAGTACATAGTACATGATAATAATACTGCTTGTGCTTACGTTGGCGTATATTTATCCACAAACCGCCGGAGTGTAGGGTAACAAGGGTTATAGTCTGACCCGGACTGAGAGTCAACATCTGAACCAGACGTTAGTATTGGCGGCGGAAGGTCCTGCCGTGACATTTTTCTCATTCTGTTCTCAGTTGTAACCTGTTACATGTTAAATATAATTCAGTCATAGGTCAAAGGTACACTGAAGAACTTTTGTTCTGTTTAAAATAACCTAAAGACTTACGTGTTAGTGTTAGTGAGCGAACTGTTATCACTTGGACTAAAATAGTTATGAGTTATAAACGTCAAGTAAAATATAATTAAGCTAAACACAAGACTTCGACTTCGGTTGATCTCTGACTCTGACCACGGATCGGACAAATGGTAACTTCCAGTTTTTACTTTTCACACTGTTTTCACTGTCACTGTAAAGATTAGCTGGTTGTAAACTATAAACTCTGGCCTGCCTGTTGTGACCTATGATTCAAAATAAATACATAATGTTCCATGTCAATGACTGGGACTGTAACTCTGCAAGTGGAAGTGTGTGCCTGTGCCCAAATGTAAAACTCAACGGTCAACTATTGACTAACTGCAGTTGGGAAGAGAAAGGTTGGAGCCGAAAGCCGTGCAATTGTGAAGGCGGGACTTCTGGAGATCCTCATTGGCCAAGACTAAAATGAGTGCCGCCTATTAGGTGGAGCCAATAGCAGAACGCGGATTTTTAAAGCTTTCTGTCATAGATCGGCTATATTAACCTGTACCAGCCTTATAACCATACCACGTATACTTACATAAAACGTTGGTTTATGTTTTGCGCTTTTTCATTAATGAATTAGCGCGCAAAATCGACGCTCTACACTTTGCTACCTACGCTTGCTAACATATTTAATATTCTCAGGGGAAAATATTAGAAGTACAGTGCTCTTATATTACCTATTCAGTTACGGTGGTAGAGTTTAAATGTATCACTGCCTCACCGTCTGGAATAGAGGTTTAGAATTAAATTGTGTTTAATTTAATACGGCATATTTTTATAAAATTTTCAACAATTCCAAATGGCCAGTGACTGGATTCAGAAGAAGAAGTTTAGCGATAAGGAAAGGTATGCAGACGATAACTGCATCATACAAAATTAGCTGAATTAATCTTAATCATTTAGTGTTTAGTGATATAGTATTTAGTGCTCCCCGCACTACCAATTTACCAACTACAGCTACACCATAGTAACATACATTTTCACTACTCTCTATGTTTTAGATGGCTTTGCATCTATCCTGCATATATGAACAGTAAGAAGACCCGGGCTGAGGGTAGGCGGATTCCAATAAACAAGGTACTGCACAAAACCTGATATAACAATGAACAACATACTATTTTATTCTTACTGAGATTGAGATTTACTGATGAGTACTGATACTGACTTTTTTTTTTGGTGACATACAGTCCGTGGAGAACCCTAATTACGGAGAGATCCGTGACGTTATAGCCGCATCCGGCTTCACTGTCGGAGTCGAGAACAAGGCTTATAGCCGTGAGAAGTCCAATGAGCCAACTGTGAGAGGACGGATCCGGGTTCACTTTCGGAATGAGGATGGAACTCCAATTAATCCTAAATATCCTACTCGTACGATCACAATTAGTACTTAGCCTTGATAGAAACTCAATTTGGACACCTCTTTGCTTTTCATGTCTTCATGTTTACTGTTTACTCGGATTTAGGTGATTCCCTCCTTCTCTACACCGCGGAAATGATTCCTAAGCTAAAGTCACGGACTAATCCTCAAGCCACGGCTCCACAAGGGGGTGGGTCCGGGGCTGGCAAAAAGAACAAGGGACGAAAGAAGTAGAATTGTCAGCTGGCAGCCAGTAACTATTCACCATGCAAAGTTTAACAATCTGGGATTTAATATAATTGTATATATTATTCTGATGAGGAAGTGATCAATGCACGGTCTGTTAACCTAAAACTTAGTTCGTGCAATGTATGTACGGGTACGGGTCGATGTTTGATAAAATTCAGAGCTCATATTGGGTTACGTAATGGCGTATTACAAAATAAGCTTTTTTAAATTGTTAGTTTATCACATAAGTAAAGTTGCGTAGGTAAACTAGCAAGATCCAGCATCCGGAGCTGCAAAAGGCGAAAGACCAATGAAAGCAGCTTTCCCGTGGAAAAAGCAGTTCGAACCCGTTTGGGAATTGTAAAACAGAAGTAACTTATACTCAATCAGCAATATTTGACTCCTAATCCTAATATGTTACACAACCATCTGAAATGCCAGATAACAATCTCCTATTTGTTGAGGTTGGTACTACCCACAAAATGTTTAGATTTTTCGACGAAAAAAAAGTATTGAAAATGAATGCAGATGTTTACAAAATAATGTATCCGGCCGGATATATGGCACATAAATCGGTTAGTGAAACCCGTATATAAGAGACTAATGTGTCAATTTAATCGACTACTGTAGTTGTAGTTGTCATAATTATCAAACTATTCGAAATAACAGAAAATATCATTAAGAATTAAGATTTCGATTTCTCTCTTCGCCCCAGAATGTCCACCGTGCTGGTTTGCTTGGGCGCGAAGTTTCAACCGGTTCAATTTCTACACAGTTTATGCTGACCATTTTTATTTTATTTACATTTGAACAAGTTAATTGTGCTGCCTAGCACCTAGTTTTGAGTTAGTTTACAGTTAGACGGATTCTCTAGAGCATCACATTAACTTGTACCTTCCGCTGTAATTGGAATCCAACTAGACAATAATGGCACTTGTTCCTGGAAAAAGACCTTCGGAAATGGACCTTATTCCGTCGAAGAGGACCAGGATGGACCTCATGTCAATAGACGATGTACGTTGTAAATTATGATAAGGCTAAGCTAATTTTGAATGTATGATTCAATATACTCGGGATCGGAAGGAAAAACTTCCCATAATGTGCTACGTTTGATCCATTTACTAGGTTTGAGGTTTAAAACTCAAACTGGACCTGTATTTCTGCATCGGTGATTGGTGATGGTTTGTATTTGTATTTATAATTGCAAATTGTATTGACCTTGATGTGTTGAAGGGGAAACCGAAACGAACCTCATCCCTTTTGTCCCCAATCATGCTCCTGGAAGGTCATCAAGGAGAGATCCTCTGCTCTAAGTTCAGTCCGAAAGGGGACATTCTCGCATCGGCTGGCTCTGAACGATGCGTTTGTAAGGTTTCAATTCTCAATGTACTCTTAACTTACTCATCTTGTACTTTAAATAATTATTATCTATTGTTCCTCATCCTCAGATATCTGGAAAACATATGGAGAGTGTGAGAACGCCATTCTGCAGCCCAACCACGGAGGGACCATATGCGACCTAAAGTTTAGCCACGACGGTTCCATGATATATACTGCCTCCATTGACAAGACGGTCGGGATCTGGGACGTGGGCTCTGGCTCGAGAATTAAGCGGCTCAAGGGTCACACTAACTTCGTCAATGCAGTGGCTGGAGCTCGGAAGGGACAACCGCTTGTTGTCAGTGGGAGTGACGATTGTCAAGTCAGAGTTTGGGACATCCGGCGCCGGAGCTCTGTTGTCACCTTAAATTCAGTCTATCAAGTGACGGCTGTGTCCTTTGGGGAGAACCAGGACCAAGTAATTTCGGCTGGGATTGACAACGACGTCAAGATGTGGGACTTGAGGAAGGCGGACGTCTCCATGACGCTCTATGGGCATCAAGATACGGTTACTTCAATGGAGCTATCACATGATGGAGCGTAAGTACAGTGATTATTCATAGATAATCCTGTCTAAGCTTAAAATACTGCGTTTAACTCCCTAAGGTATCTTCTAACAAACTCCATGGACAACACGATGAGGATCTGGGACATTCGGCCCTTTGCCCCTGCCAACAGGTGCATGAAGGTATTCACAGGTCACGCCCATGGATTCGAGAAGTACTTGCTAAAGTGTGCATGGAGTAAGGACGGGCAGCGGGTTGCCTCTGGCTCATCGGACAGATTCGTGTATGTCTGGGACACAAATAGTCGGCAGATTCAGTATCGGCTCCCAGGACACGATGGTACGTTTTTTTTTCTACACATTTTTGGAGGATAAATCAATTATTGGGCATCAGAATTTTGTTTTATTCTAAAAATGAATATAGGCACAGTCACCGCTGTTGATCTCCATCCAGATGAGCCTATAAGTAAGTCACCCTTTTTAATATTCAAATCCAGTATTGATTTATAGCTTATGGCTTTCTCCATAATTTCACAGTCCTGTCAGCTGGAGCCGACAAACAGATATACCTTGGGGAAATAGAAGAAGCTGACTAAGAGTCATTAGGGCTAGCATTACGTATTGATGTATATATTTTGTATGGCTGTTGGGTAATATGATTTCAGTAAATTAAATTCTTGACCCCGTCATGCAGTATGTTGTATGTTACTTTTCAGTTTAAATATTTGGGAAGAATTGGAAAATAAAGATTTCTAACTGATTGATAGTATTTCTTAGCAGTTCCCGTGCCGAGGCCGAGTCGGGCTTATTATTTATTGAGTCACCTGAATCCACAGAGTTCTGAATTAGTTGGTTCGGTCCGGGGCTTAGCTGCCTAATTCAGAACTCTGTGCCTGAATCCAATAAATTGTGGCCATATGTGCAAACTATTTATTTATCTAATGTATATCATCAATATTTTTGGACGCGGCTTTCATCAAGGCGGTTTTTTATATTCCAAATTATTATTTTTATTCAGATTGACTCTTTCCGCATCCTAAATTGATACAACTGACATTTTTATATATCATTTACATGCACTCTCGTCTCGAAGGTTATTATTGCGAAAACAAAAAGCCTTCGTTTTGACATTAGATTTGACCCTGTATAAATATAGTAGAAGGCCAAGCAGCGGAAGCCACAAATTAGCTACAAACTCTACCAGAAACTCTTCTGTCCGACGGGAGACCGCTAACTAAACTATAAAAAAGCATATTGGGGGGGGGGCAATCAATTTATTTCACTCATCACTGCCTTATTCATTAAAAGGTTGCCTCAGACACAGTATAACGCTTAAATGGGTAAATGAAGGTCATATGAAGGTAATAAAATAAAATTATGGACGGTACACGGCACCAAGCTAACTGCTGACGCTCCCCTGACTTATGTGTCCCATACAGATATATTATTCTTAAGATTATTTTCTGCAATTAAAGTAAGCGGCGCGGCGGATGCAATACAGAGCACAGAGCCCAAATGAAAGTTTAGATCTAGAGACGCGGCCCGCTCAATCTTAAACAGATCACTTTTCATCTCGTTTACTAAAATCGTGAATCCTTGGTTAGTTATTTAGCCTTAGGTTTAAATGACAAGGGACAGAAGCTATGACAAGAAGGAACAAAGAAGAGATCTTAAACTACATGGTAAGTTTGGATTTTGGATATACCTAATGGT
>JAQFZY010003251.1:0-10029 GCA_034696285.1 Hypogastrura burkilli | reverse complement strand
ACGTGAAAAGATCTTTAAATATTCAGAAAACAATTAACTGTAAAGTTTCAGAATTATTTCAACGATTTTCCGGGTTGATATGAATAGGCACGTGTCTCATACCGTAGCCGTATAGAATGTGTAGGTATATGATCATGGCTCTATTAATTATTGTATAGTCAAGATCATGGCTCTATTAATTATTGTATAGTCAAAGCTGTCTAATTATGACAGACATGCTGCCGCGACTTTAGTTGTATTATTGTCGCATTCAATTTCTACCTACTTTATACCTGTCTACGTAGAAGAAATTCATGCGAGAATTACCTGCACGTTATTCAGTCCCCTGTTCCCTTTCGTTATTTGAATTCCAGATTTCCTATTTCGTCCTCGAATCAAGCCTCACGTGTACTATGTGTATACATATATTTGCACTTGTACAACTATTTATACCTACCTCAAGTGCACGTCATGCAGGTCATCCTAGGAGTACTGCAGTTAAGAGGGTCTTGACTTTTCCGTAGCAGTCCTGTTTGCTAGATTTTGTCCTTATTGAATTTTAATTTCCTTGGTCTCAATTTCTTAGGTTGGCCTTGACCTTGAGCTCAGGAAGATTATGCTAGGTCTCTTAAATTTTATTCTTATGAGTTCCTCCATATGATTGTGTAGTAATCTCATAACATACATACGTAGATACCTGATCCAGGTTTCTTAAATACTGACCACAAAGATATTCATCATCAAAGCAGGAATCTTATATACATACGTAGTCTGTGCTATGAGTCTCAGTCTGAATCCCTTATATGTACCACTATATATATGAATATAAATGGCATATTCAGTTCATAAATTATCTATTGAATGTGTGAGTTTATATATATTATGTAGAAGAATTGTATTCACTATGGAGAAAGCTTTGACCTATCTTATGCTTATGCTGCATTTGGATAGTTTAAGTAGGTAAGTTTGTTCAAAGAATCAGCCTTTGTTTGCACGCTACGCTCACACGTTTAGGTCATTGACACTACAATTTAGGAAAGTAGGAACTGGTGTACGTCCTAGTTTTCTCCCTGAACAAAAAGGGAACGGAAAGTAAATAGTTTAAATACGAGCGTGCTACTAATCTCAAATTAACGCACATATTATTGATAACAATTACCTTTCACCTAGTCGGATAGAATGCTTACCTACATTTATTTAGTAGCTAGCTAATGCCCTAAGCCCGCCTATTCCTTTTACTATATGTAGTATTCCTACGCCCGATTGTTATGGAATACCTATTTACTTTCATGAGTTTTTATTTAATGGGCACGGCGTTTAATGTCAGCGTTGGTACATATGCTAAACAAAGTTCAATACGAGTGACGCAAGGACTGAAAATGCGTCATTTTATGGGGCAATTAGAGCCCGTTTTGATGGGATGCATGATTGCGGATTGTCAGTAGTTATGATTTTCCGATTAAATTGCACAATATTTATATAGTAAATACGTTATACGTCTAGCTGGACATTTGACATGCAGTATGAAGTTTAAATACTACATGTGGAGCTTTATTTCCATATTTCATTGAATATTCTTCACAATTTTCCTGATCGTGTAACCCGTGCCGAGCTAGAAAAAATAGAGACACATAATCCCTACCTCCGTGTATGTTTCGCATGGATGAAAGGCGTACAATTATTCCCAAAGTCGTCGACTATTTATTACGGAATATCAGCGAACAATGCGACTCCTGCTCAAGTTACAAAGTGTCGCTTAATTAGTCGCTAGCTCTATAAAGAAAATGGGCCAGTACAGGATGTACAAACTAGTGAACTAGTTCCAAAAACTGTTGTTTTTATGATCAAGGTAATGGCCCTACAATCACGCCCTGGATAAGTTCAGTAAATCTGTTCACTAGTTTCGTTTCTTATTTAAGTTCCACTAGTAAATATGTGAAATACCTATTTTATTGTGTGTACCTCCAATCGCTAATGGTCCAAAAGTAAAGGGAGAGGAAACCTATTGAATATGTCTGTATAATAATTAGGCACACGGATTTGAAACTTAGCCGTAGTGTACCTGTGAATTTAAATGCTCACTAATAGTAGCAAACTACTTCATGCTAACCATCTATTAATTCTACAAATCAGAGATTATTATAAGATATATACATATGCACTATGTGCCATATAGATACAAGAACTTAAATAAACCGGAGTCTATTATTAATTATGCACAGCTAAATTAAGGAAAACACCTTCTATGTCAGAGTCAGAGTTACACTAGTGGAACCCAAAGGAATACAATACTCCTAATAAATATACTATACAAATATATACTACATTATATCATAATTATCACATCTACTATGTATATTGTCTAAGCCAAAAGTCAGTATAATACTAAAAAATAACTACTAGAAATGAAAAGCGACGAAGACTTGATAAATGATAATTATGATTTATTAATTAACCTTAGTCTTTTAGTCGTATTTCTGTTGAGTCAGATTGAATAAACGTTCAAGTCGTATAGCTATCTTCGTACATAGGTATGTATGCTTGCCTGTAAATTATAGTATACAAATAAAGAGTTACATAAATTCTATTCATTATTTACAAAAAATTAAAGCACAATCGAACGAAGGCCTGATTTCTGATTAGGGAAATGAACTCTCCAAATTATTCTGATAAAAATACTATGGGATGAAAACAGAAGCAAGCAACTAAACAGGTTAATAATTCGAACACTATGTGCGTTCGCGTACACACTCCAGCTCAAGTTGAGCTCACTAACTGATCTCAGCTCCGTGAGCAAATTCGAGCTGGCTCTCCAGAGAGGCAGCGGCAGGCGTGAGACCGAATATGATTTAAAGATTGGGCTGCTCGCAGTCTAGGAATTTGTAAGATTTAAAGGACTATTTTCGTTCGTTCAGTGCCACTCCTGTTTAATTGCTCCACTTGCAGAGGATAAAGGTGTGCACTAGAGCAGTCCGATTTTAAAACTATTTTCTTGTTCAATGGCTACTCTTCAAATATTGCAAATCAAATATTGCTTCATATACTAAATATTAAAATCAAGTTATTGAATCCTTCGGATCTACATTATGCTGTTCATGGGTAATCATGAACAGCATATGACATGAGTTCAGTTCATATGACATGAGTGAGAATCATAAACATTTAAAGACTCCAAAAAATGTCAAGAGTCTTTAAGGTCCATGTAGTCCCAGAAGGTCTCGATATTTTAAACAGGCTAACCAACAGCTTAACAGACCTTTGTGTTGTTACTTGTACCACAGAATGGTACTGGCTGCTGCTGGTGGAGCCTCGAATAGGAAGGAGGTTTTTTGGTGGTATTTTCTTATCGAATATAAACAAATCTTGCCTTTTAAAACTTAATTAAACCAGGTTTGCAGATATGTAGATGCAACGCATGTAAATGCGCAGAATTTTTAGTTTAGAACCGCACCGGTCTTACATGTATTACAAAACCTATCACGCATACATATGTATACATACATAGTAGCATAGTCGTAGTCATAATTCCTAATCCTAAATGGGAATCCATTGCAGGAAAAGTAGAGGCCTGCTACGAAACATACAACTTATGCCAGTACGTACACACGCATATTTTTGCAAAAAGTAATCAGGTCCCGCTGTTGCCCGTTCTGGGCTGCCCTATGCCTAATGCCTACTGCTCCTGACGTTTGAGTTCTGCCATTCCTAAATTACTAATGAACTGAATACACGATGAGAGTCTAAATCTGAAATTGAGTCTACTGAGCAGTGAACCAACTCAAGCTTGAACCTGAGCCCCTTCCGCCTCTCTTTTCTCGGACTACCACTATGTATACATGCATCATGCATATAATATATATGTAATTGTAGTTCGTAGTTATCTATGTGGTTTACGGTTGTTGCTAGTAAAGTCTTTTCAGGAACGCTGAGCGAGAATGGCTAGTGTGAATGCATAATGTATAACGCATGTCTATTGAGTGGTATAATATGTAATAAGTTCATATTAAGTAAACTGTGGTAAACTAAATACATAGTGCATAAATGCATATAAACAGTACGGGCAGTAGCCATCCTTCATTGAGCTCCTACATACACATAAGAACTACGGCAGGGCAGGACGGCTAATCCCAGTACGGGTACGGGTTAATAAAACATTAGCGTTTACCTTAGCTAGTAATCCCACATGCAGTAAGTTGTAGGTTGACCACATTTTGCGTCGATAGGCCATAATAGATAACCATGACGTGAAGTAACATGCTTTCGTCAGTTTTGATAGCTATGTAACGTATTAGGTATACCTACCTTAGACCTTAGGTATACCTATTTCATTCAGGTTTATTTACTGAAAGGGTATATTATGCTCGACCGATTATTACGCCTAGTTATCTATGTATACATAGCTTATCCAGGCACGTAAAGAATACAATTGAATCTAAATAAAAGCCAGTGGTTAATTCGCTCAAATAGTGTTACGAGTCTTTGAAAAATTAAATAAGTCATTTAGTACAGGGCTAATTAAAGAAAAGCTATTAAATATATGGATTGGCGATTTTCAAAATAAAAGCTGAAAAATGTTTGCTACCTTATGCTGCCTACTGCCAACCAAGAATGAATTATGTATTGGTAAAATTCAGAAATAAGGACTAAAACATTCATACTGTACATATGCACATTGCAGCAGTGCACATCTTCTGAGCGCTAATTAGAACAGCAGCATGCATTGCTGCTGCGGATTCCTTGAAGAGAAATAAAATTTTTTGCCAGAAGATAACGGCAAGCCGCGTCCGCTTTACAACGAGCGAGTGTTTTCTGGATCTGGAGCATAGACGCCTACAAAAAATGTAGTTGATAATGATAGGAAAACAGTGTGGAGGCATATAAATAAAACCCCTGAATTAGACGCTACGAGGAGATCGAGATAGAGACTTTCAGTTTCAACAACTGATCAAGGCTATGGGATTCTCCTCTTATGCCCAAATGCCTACTCAATGCTATAGCGCTTATAGGATGTCATTTTGTGCGTCGCAATCAACTTTTTGTACTCTAAGGTAAGTAATATGCCTTATGGGAAATGGGAATCACTGCAGAATTTTACCCACAGGATTTACAGCCTAATACACGAAGATACCAAGTAATATGGTACTAGGAAGCATTTGAGTAGGTACCAAATCTAAAGATTGACTTAACATTCTGCAAACGCTAAATTGAAAGCCGAGTGATCTAATTTTTTTTTTTAAACTTAATTAGTATCTTAACTTGTGAGCAGATCAGAAGTTTGATAAGTTTAGCAAATGTCTACGGGCTTGCTACATTGGTCAGTTATTGAGATAACCGTAAAGAGACTTATTATATTTAAAAATCAATTTAAAAGATTAGTTCGCGTTTGACATTGACATCGATAAGTCTGTGGGCAGATCGGGCATTAGCTACGGTACCTATGTACCATGTATGTATACCTACATACTATACATGCATACATACTGTACATTCTGTGCATATATGCATATAGTCGGAGTATATAGTCAGTCGAGCTCTGACTCCGACTCCGACTCCGTATTAAATCGGAGCTCATGTTTCGACTCCGACTCCGACTCTTAAGAAATCAGGAGTCATGTAGCTATTTCGACTCCGACTCCGAACCCCGGAGTCGGAGCGGTTAAACTCTACATAGTGAGCAACTAGAAACTTAGCAACAAGCAACAAGCCACCCAATCAATGTAATCTGGAGAAGAGTCCCAGTCAGCGTGAGCAGAACGAAACGCTGAACGCTGGGCTGGATCCAGCCAGAAGAGCTTGGCGACCATGAACATTGTTCGTACAGAGAAAGCTGACAGGCTCGCTTCTATTGGTCGAGAGCCATGTACATATTGCGGGCTGGACAAAATTAGGGGAGCGAGTTAAACACTCGCTTACGCACGAACTTTTTGTCACAGGCACAGGAAATTCCTATCAATAGAAAGGTCATTTAATTCTGACTTGGAAAATTAGCACCAAAAAAATCAAGAGCGTTTGCATCCGTACAGAGTCGGAGACTCATTTTACAGCACCGACCTAAATTGCAGAAAGTGTTTTTGGACTTAATGCCCCACTGACAGACCAAATATTTTTTGTTCGCCTCAGCTCCAGCACGGAGTTTAGATTTTTGGACATTTTACTCAAGTTTTAGCCATATGGCGCTACCCGTTGTGACAAAGTCTGGATTTTGGGACAGGTCAAACTCACCGAAAAAGCATCCGAAAATGTTGAAAAAGTCAAATTTTGAATTTTGAAGAAGCTTACCAACTGCCTCTTGTTACGTTAGAAGGCCATCGGGAATGTGGAATGCAGCTTAGGACTACGGCCCATAGGAAACCATTTGTGTAATTTCGTGTCTTGACCTTATCACCGTAACCCTCAAAATGGTGAAATTACGTGTAGGAAAAAGGCTACTCGAACCAAAAAAATTAGCTAGCCCGGGTGCAGGTTACTTCGGACGACCGGATTGTTTCCGGTGATCAGTACGGGCTCAACGTTAGGACGCGTTGCATAAGAGCGACGAAATCTGGAAAACTGACCTTTGACCTTACCAGCAGCGAGAATATTTCCGCATTTATCTCTGACTTAAAGGATAAGGGTAAAATTTCTTGCCAAATGGGCTTCCACCTTCTTTTTAATCTTCTCCTGGGCACCCATTTGTACAATATTTTTAAAACTACGGGCAGGAGTTACGGAAGAAAAGTGAGGGAATTGTAACACGCTTATTATAATTGTCTGTGGTAACCCCGTTTAGGAGATTATTGTCTCGCTCCCCTACTTTCGTCCATACTCAGTATAATAGGTCAGGTTTATTTGCAAGAACACATAATAATTACGCATTAGATTGCCAATTGTCAAACCAGCTGCAGCTGCTACCTACTCCGTAGAGATGCTCAATAATTTTAATGGAAAAGAATGTCTCTCCTTTCCAGTTTTAGTGCATTCATGACCCTCAAACCAAATCTCGAATCCCAGTTCCAAATTCAGCTTTGCAATCTGCATCTGGAAACTCAAGAACTACTATGTAGTACATATACATAATATCATGGTCATGGCATGCATCCATATGGGTGCAGGTTGGGAGCTGGAGGGTGCAAGTCGCAAGTCGCAAGATGTAAAGTATGGTAATTTGGCAAAAGAGTGATGCTTCAAGCTCTAAAGCCGCTATCTGATAATTCTGATTTCGCAAGGCTATTGAGTCTTGCTTGCTTATTGCTTTGCAAATCCCAGTTTGGGATATTCAGTACTAATTCAAAGGCACAATATGGCAGAAGTCAGGCGCCTTCGCTCCAGCTGGCGCTGGCCTGGAACCTGATATCCTGGCAAGTGCATAAACTATTTTGCTTTGCCTATCTGACTTCGGAATCTTCAGGTTCTTGTCGTGAAATGCATTGCAATTTGTAATTGTTGCACACGGCAGGCGGAGCGGAGGATGTTGGTCGCCTCAAGCTGGAGCCTGCTCTCGTCTCCTGGCACGCAGTATAAGGATTGCGAATTTCGAGGAGCGTGTATTATATTGCATTTATTTTCACCAGGTATGGTATATTCCCTGCAATCGAGTACCAAGTATACCGCGTCCATTGGCCGAGTGGCGCTATATATTACGTAATGGAAGGTGTTGAGAGGTGAATTTTTAGTATACCTTGTAGTCGGATACAGAGAGGCCAATATATGGTTCCTATTCCTACCTGTACGAATCAGGGATCTTCATCTTCTAGGATTCGGAAGGGAATCTTCCTTTTCCATCGCTCCCCTTTCTCAGCTCTTCGTACACCTATAGACTAATATTGTGCCCTGCCTGCCTGTAACTTTCAGGCAAGGTAGAGGTATACTGAATACTGAAGAGAGCTTCTTGTCTTGTAACCTACGGAATCCGTTCCTATCTCTTCTCATCTTGTATTACATTATGCAACTATACTTATGGTCCAGATTGTTTAGGGAATTGTACAGTACGTAAATATATTGAGTGTGACTGGTCAGTTTGGGAAGTAGAATTCAATCCATGGAAAATCTTGTACTGAAATCCAGAAATCTTGTACAGAAATTTACTCATCTTTAGTGATATACATAGGTTGGCTCTAATGGATAATTGTCTGCTCAGTCGCTCAATGGTGAAAGTGAAATGTATCTTACAATGCAGTGCCTAGAACCTATTGATCAAATAAAAATGCATATGCTTGTTTTGCTCCCACTCTGATGTCTCACATATTTATTTGGATTCCGATTTTCAAGTAATTTCTATCAGCATGCAAACTGTCCACCAAGCTGTCACCTTTGATAAACATTCTGCAGCATAATATAATGTATGTATGTATACGTAGTACACATACACACATATACTACATACATGTAGATCACGAGGGAAGGCTAGGCTGTGCGTTGTGTAGATGCATCTCCGCCACCTTAATTAGAGCAATAGGGGGAAGTGCAGAGAGTGGAGATTGCGGATCCAACCTCCAGTCTTTTATTCCCCACTTTGAAACTGGGATTAAGCCAGGCAGAATACTTATTTAGCAGGATTGGATATTGGATTGAATACCTATGTTCTATGTACAGATGTATGTGACTTCCACATCTATTGGATTCTGCATTGGCGCAAATCCTGGCTCACCTGCTGTCAGGCCAGGGCTATCTTCCGTCACCTGCAAGCAAAAGTATCGATGGAGAATAACCTAAAACCCAATATATTTTTAGTATGACCATGCTTTCTGGCTGAGGCTAAAAGTGTTGATTCTCACGAAAAAAAAAACGTTTTTAAACCAGAAAGATAAAATTAGGTCATTGCTTATCCTTTAATCCTTTGTTTCTGTAGAAATAGACAGTGAAGTCTGTATGTACTTCTTTCTTATGAAAATGTTTTAAGACCCAATCGCGAGTTACAAGCCTAACCTTGTTACCACCCAAGCCCCAAATTCCCTCTCGCAAAGTGTTACATTTAGGTACATTTAAGATAGGATTGATCATAAAACTTGACTTGGTTCTCCAAACGTCCAAACCCCAACTCGTCACTCTCGTCGTCCATAGCCCTTGGAGTTGTCCATTGTATTTTGTTTTGTGATCTGTATTGTTGAGCGGAAGAGGAGTCATTTAATGGCCCATAGTCAGTCCTCATCCTCATTCTTATACATAGTCAGGCCGAGCGGGATAGGTCATCATAAGAAGATGGATGGACCCCCAAATCCCAAACAATATTATATTACCTAACCAGGTTTATTAGAGGGTCGCACTTGTGCATTTCTGCAGGCGTGTAGGCAGGACCGCATGTCGTAGGGCCTACAGTTCTATTAATGTCGTCCTAAGCCTCCAAACCGGTTTGAGAAAATTCCACGGCATAGCTACAGAGTACGATGCAGTTGCAGATTGCAGAGCCTTGGCTACGCACTACGCACAACACACACACTATGCAAATTATGTACTTACTGTACTAGTACATAAGGCACTTAGTATTAACATAGAACAAGTACCAAGTGTATTGAAACACCCAGACAATCTCTACGTGAATCAAAATTAGCTGTATAGGTCAGGTCTCGCTTAGATCTGCCATAAGAATTTTCATATGTTCACTTTTGTTGTTATTTTAGTGAAATCTCAGATACATCAGTACTATGTAGTTTTTATCATTTTATATTGGGAATGGTAGGAAGCTCGTATTATGCACCGTTTGAATCTGGCAAATTGTCCCGTGCCCTCTGCCTTCTGTAATCTGTAACCACCTCCTCTGAGCTCTGCATCTCTAAAGGCTTTCGATTCTGACTCAACTTTTATAAGTGAGTAATTTGATATGTTCATAAGTATGCATATGCATTGCATAGTGTACACATGTATTTTTACTATTATGCATGTATAAGTATGTAATAATCACAGTGACCTGAGGATTTTTGTTTTTAATAATCTGTATTTTTGTACTTCCTTACTGAATAATAATTCCTCGCCTGGATTTTGATAGCGTTCTAAGTATTTTTTTTTGCCTGAGTGGACGCCTTGGTAACCTTAATACGCGCATAGAAACAAATAAAAAGCGTTTAAAGGTTCGTT